>CM053784.1:752051424-752358924 GCA_028749045.1 Cupressus sempervirens
GCACATATATATGTATGGATATGGGTATAAGGATAGGGTGAATCAATAATTACATTAAGGAATTATGATGGTGGTGCATGGACAATGGTGTATTATGAACAATGCCTTAGGATTCCTTATGCTAGAAAATATGAATATTATGTGTTTCATTTTAAATAGTTTTCCTTATTTTTAGAAGCAAACTAATGATCGATCTTAGCTGGTTGTAGGAAAGATTTTTGCAAGTTTTTCACAAGGATGTTGAGCTTCTACAAGCTATTACTATAGGATAAAAGGATCAAGGAATGTTTATTGTTGGCAAGGGTAAACTATATAAAATGAAGGCATGAAATGATATATTGTGAATGCATTATTAAAGGTTCAAGTTGTGATGTCAATATCTTATTCATCCATTGGAAGAAGTGATGTAATATCAAACCATATAAATAAGGGTTTAATAGGTTGTATTATTCTTTATTGATGTAAAGAAGGGAGCTACCTTCTCAATGCAAAACCACACATGCACGTGTGGAATTTGTAAATTGTCATCCATGATTAGGACTTTAAGTCTCAGGTAATGTTGTGGGTTTTCTTCCCTGGTGCTCACACTTGAATGGGGTTTAACATTAAATTATTTTAATAAAACAATAAAGGACCTCAACCAATTATCCAATAAAAAAAATAACTAGAAATAACAAGATCAGTCAAGGGACTCCAACACTAAGACTAACAAGAACACCAAAAAAGGATTCCCAATCTATAACATGCAACCAACTACATAAGCATAACCAAGTATTCATAGTACTAACTTCGTCAAACACTACTCTAACATGCATATCAACATCATACTTTATAATATAAGCATCTATGTATATAATAAGAGACCAATAAGTCTTAAAGAAGATTAAATGCTCCCTCCAAAAGTAGCAAAGGAGACCCATCCAAAAATAAAGAAAGGCCATTTAGAATTGTAAAGAGCCTAAATTAGCCTCTAATTTTTTGACTTCCTTGTCTATGAGTGAGCACATGTAGCTCTAGAACTGCAACCCATCTTCTTGACTTGCTTCCTAATCTTCAAAATTCTTGTAATGATGCTCATCACTGCCCTACTCATAATATTGCCAGTAATCTAAATATAAGAATTGAGGTCATTGTCAATTGTAAGGCATTTCTCCCTCATCCTTCTTTCAAGTTGGTTTCACATTTTTTGTAATTCCCACTAAGGGATCTTTGTAGGCAATGTCTTCTTCCTCCAAATCTTGCATATCTTAGTTCCCCTCCTTGACATCTAGAAAATACACAATATCCTCATTGCCATGGATTTTTGTATTGTGATTTTTGACTGAAATGTCTTGGTCTTCTAAAATATGAAGATAGGTTCTGTCTTGCTCCTTCTAATATTATTTCCCCTAGCAACAAGTATTGCTATTCTCCTCCTCATCATTATAGTTCACTTGAATCAAGATGTCTCCTCCTAAAACACAAAAAAGATCTTCATTGAAAAAAGCCCTTCCAAGTTTGTTTTGTCAATTTAACAGACAACATCAATATTGACTAATATAATTTATTATTTTATTTTATTTTAATTGTATTATATAAGCTTTATAGAGTTCACTTAATTATATAAAATAAATTGTATTTATATTCTATTAACTACCTCCTAATAAATTTTATTTTTTAAATTTTACTTTATTCAATAAAAAAATAATCTTCCCAATCTACTTCTAAAAATGTTTATTGCTTCAAATCTTCATAAACCTCTACAATTCTAAATATCTATAATTGTAAAGAGGCCTTTCTTTGTTTTTGGATGGGTCTATTTTGTTACTTTTGGAGGGAACATTTAATCTATGTAATCTCCTTTAAAATTTATTTATTAGACTCTTAGTATATACTTAATGTTAATACTAAAAGTGTCATATTGATATTCTAATTAGAATAGTAATTGATGAGATTGGTCCTGTAAATACTTGATTATGTTTCTAACCAACTACATTTATTCAACATAAAGAAATATTATAAGTATCTTTCTTTTCACATCTTAACTTATACACCCTATATACCTATCTATTTTTGTTTTTTCCTATTATTATAACTATACTTTTCTTCCTTTAACATACAGATGAAGAGTCATGTCTATCACCTCCCTTCTTTGTACAAAACCAATAACTTCAAATTTTATAGAAAAGTGTGTGGAGAAATATATGAGAAAATATCCACAAAATATAATTGCTCGTACCTTTCAAGAAATATATTTGTCGTGTTAGAGACAGTTTCTTTATAAAAATGTAAGGTAGTTGATAGCCACGACCACATTTTGAGGTATTCAATTGACTTGCACTATAAAGGTAGAGGCACCCACCGTAGTTGTTGGACATATATTATTATTAAATTATTAAATATTATTATTTAACTATTAAATACTATTATTAAATTATTCAATATTATTATTAAATTAAAAATAGGCAACCCTAGTGGGCACGAGGTTGATATGTGCACTTTAGAATTTCCCTTCTTTTTATGGGATAAGGAATCAATCCGTTATTGTCTATTGAAATCATTTACTAGTGAAGAAGGCAAAGAACTATGTGATAAGAGCATTCACAAGTTATCATTGCTCTAGAAAAAAAAAATTATTTTAGGTGGATAGGTTTTGCTTAATGTATATAATTCATTATCTAAATGTGTATCTTAGTTAATCACAAGTATGCTACATCTTTGTCTTGATTTGGGATTTAGTTTAAGATGTTTATGCTTTAGTAATAAGTTTTGTCGCTTCTTGTCTCTAAGGTAAGGTAATATTGGCAAACATTTCACTTCATTTTTTACATGACTTTTCAATGGAAATTTTTCATTAGATGTATGTAATTTATAAAACAAGGGGAAATAGTGTTTAAAACAATCACTTTGGGGTTTCACATGTTTATCTTAAGTTATTATATGGAGAAAATATTTTCTGATACTTTGTGAATCTTCGAGATGAATATAGTTTGTCACAAGCTTACATGTACTCATTTGTGACATTTATCCGCATGCACTCAACCAAGATTAACAATTAAAATGTTTGAAGTTCATACTTGGCAAAGTTTTTACCTACTAAAGTATGCCCTTAAATTGTTTATTTTAAATAAAGTTGCAAACAGTCCATTTATCATGCCTCAACCCTTGATTAAGTTATATAGTTATTAATAACTTCTATAGATAGTAAAGTCAAACTATGTGGTATCCACAACATTAACTAAGGTATATTTAAGAGTTTGCCATTATTTTATGATCTTCATATTGTAAGTTTTGTTCTCCTTGGAGATTCGTAGATTTTTTTCCCTCAAAGTGGCTTATCATTCTCAACTATGACTAGCATTTACAACATATTTCCTATTGATTGCTTATCTTATTCAAGTTATTTCCTTACAACTCGTATTAGAATGTGATCTTGGAACTCAAAAAGGCAAAAACAATTCTAGAAGATAAATTTGTGAAGTGTGTCTTTCTCAATTTTGTGATTCTTTATTTCCCAAATTGGTGATCGAGGATATACTAAAGTTATCACCATCTAGAATTAAGGTCATTTGAAGACGATATGAGGAAGTTACTATGAAATTAATGATTCCATAAAATTCACCCCTGCTGCTACAAAACCCAAAAAAATTGAGCATTGAACAAGGACACATTGATGTACCTATAATCTCGTTTTAAAGCCATTTGGAGTTCTTTGGAGTAAGTTATTACAATTTTGGGCTTTTCATAAATTCATTCTAAAAGCTTCATTTTAAAAATAATAATACTTGTCTACATTTTTAAAAGCTTGGAAAAAACATCAAGGGTTCACTCTATAAATTTTTATTTTTTAGGGCCAATTATTTTATGAATAGTTTAATCAAGGTCATGTCAACACAATTAAAGTTGCATTGTCAATCATCGACATTTAATAATACTAGATTTCCACAATCCATTTCTAATGATTTTTTTTTGTTTCTGGATTTGACTATGTATGATTTTTTGACATCAACGTTTTGGATCACACTCTGTGATCCATCATCGAGATGAGAGAAGGATGTAAGATGAGGATATGATATTTGATTTTGGATTAAGTGAAGCCTTATTTGTAACTCCCTCTCTAATGGATGATAAAGTGAGCTAGTTGCAAGAAAATATGCATAATTTGCAACAGAAATGGCTAGCATTGTGCTTCTAGTAAATGGACACTGAAATGTGGATATGGTGTGTACCCAATAATCGATCTAAAATATATTATTTTAAAGACCAAATGAACAACCTCAAAACCTACTCAATTAAGGTAGGTCATTAGGACAAGTCAAATGTAATATAAATGCTAACACTTATGTGTGATCTCAAAACCTACTACTGAAGATGGATGTCCAAAAGTTCAATCATATAATCCACCAACTTGGATAAAATAAATAGATATCTATTTTTGTGGGCATCAAACCTTAAGTGTGAAAAAGGGACATTGGTTTCCTTACATTTAAAGCTAAAGAAAATTTGTTTTATTTTGATGATAATGTCCACAAATGAAGAAAAAGGATTTCACTATCACATGGTCAACTTTAACAATGCAAGCTATAGCCATATTAATGTCATAGTGTTATGCAATTACTTTACCAATTAACTGATTTACAACAAACAAGATAAATTGATGATTATATTTAATAGTTGTAGAACCTACCATTGAAGTAGAGGCAAGCATATAAGAGAATTTAAATGATAGATGCCTATCTAGGGCAAGGATGTGCAATACGAGGTATACAATTTTAGTTGTCATTATGTAACTTATCATTTTGTCCAAGCTTAAGCACAGAGCAAAAAAATACAATTTGTAAAAGGTAGTAGTTAATAGCATAAGAGATCTTTTCAACATGATCTGAACCTAATAAATTGACACCTTAACAAACATAAGGAAAGAGTGAAAATGTGTCATGCTTTAAATATGACCATAACTATAGTGTATTACATAAATGTGTAAAAGATATCTATTTTGAAGGGTCAATTAGAAGAAGAACTATTGGAGCTTGTCAATGAGACAATCAAGGAATCATGAGATATGAAGTGGTCATTTATTATCATTCACTTTTGTTATTATCACCCAAAAACTCTTGAAGTAGTAAGTATTTTGAAAATATAGATGTTAACAATCTTGATTGACTTGGGAAGTACTATCAACTTTATTGACCAAGATTTGTCTAGTTTCTAATTGTCTCATCTATCCAGCTTATAATTTCAAGTCATGGTTGTATGGAGAGTTATATTCTTATGTAATTATCTGTGTGATAATATAGACTTGATTTCATCATGTTTGTTATCTATGTAGTTGTAACAACCATTTTACTCAACCTCTAGTAGCTTACAACATGGGGATAATTAAGATAAACTTACAATGTTATTCATATGTATTCACTCAGAAGGAAGGACAATCAAACTAAGTGGGTTGTATGCGATAAGCTCTCATCAAAAGTAAATTATCTTTGTAAGAGACAAAATGGGTTTGTAGCTTGATTATTTTTATTCGAAGGATATCCCAAAAAGGCTTTTGCACCATTTTATTTCTAAAATAGTTGTATATAAGAAATCAAAATAGTTTTTAAGCAATGCTAAAAGGATTTCTAATTAAAAGATATTGCGATCAAGTCTTTCAACCAATACAAGGGATCCAACTACCAATTCTTAGACCATAGTATCTATATTTATAGAAAGGTTAGATTAGTAAGATGGTTAAGAGATGTAAGTGACAAGTACTTTCAAGCATAGTTAAAGAGCTTACTCCTCTCTAATGGTGATAGTGCACAAGAAATATACCACTTGGAGGATGTGTCCTAATTAGATATCTCTTAAAACCTCTCCATAAGCTATATTTAACACTATATTAATCAATGAATTGTTAGGTGAGCTTAGTGGTGTTGTTTATTTTGCCAGCCTTGACCTTCATTTTAGTTATCATCAAATCAAAATTAGAATATAAATTTTGTTAGGCATGTCATCCACCTTTTTCTCAAGGTTGGTGACATATTAGAATTAAGTAGCTATCACAAAGAAGGTAAAATAGTGGTATACGAGAAGTGTGGAAAACAATGAAGTATTTAATGAAGATGTATGATAAGAGGTAATGTCATAGTCATTGAAAAAGGAATCACATTTAAAGTGGAGTAGATATAGTGTGAGATATGAATGATATAAGTTTCATAACTCTCGAGAATCACACTAACATGCATATTTGTAGAAGGATGAGATGTGAGTGATATACTAGTGGATGAAAAAGAGAGGTAGGAGTCACATTGTGGGTGATAAAATTGGTTGTAGGAATCATTATGGGTGATAAGGACATACATGCATACATAAAATCTAGGTAGATACAAGATCGCACCCTAAGAATCATATCGCACATAATCGAGAATAAAACAGAGAAACAAAAAAATTAAGTTGCAAAGTGTCCAGAGTAGTCATAGATGGAGGGGACATAGGGTTCCAATCACTTAGCTTATTGCAAACATCAACAAGTTTGGAATGATGTTTGGAGCATCCTAACCCTTGCCTTTTGTCTTCTTTTTTATCTCCGTCTTTCATACAAGCCAACGAAATTCCCAAATATAGGCAAGTAAACCACTTAAAAGAATCAAGAGGAGATGTACGTGAGTACCACCAATTGACGATCCCACCCTAAAACAAGCCACCCAAACGAGGTACCTCAAGCGAGAAGAGGAGAGCATCGTAAGCTAAAGCACAGCAAGCTTTAGAATGATAGAAGTAACTCAAGACCAAAGAGACAAAGAGCCACAAAATTGAATTCATAAATTAAGTTCAATAAAAAAAGATAAACCTTATAAATTAATTACTAGATATATTTGACATTTTAAGTAAAACATACATATAAATATCGATTTTTTACTATTGTAATTGAGAGACTTATCTAGATTTAATTGTACCCAAGATTTTTAACATCATTATTGTGATGCATCTCATTATACTTTCTTGCATCTTGATGATGATTAAGACATTATTCTAATTCATCTCATTATACTTTCTTGCATCTTGATGATGATTAAGAGCATCTTACCAAACATAAACCTTACAAACAATCAAATCCTTAAAAACCATTCACTTAATTTGATTTCACTAGATCACATGGTCAACTTTAACAATGCAAGCTATAGTCATATTATTGTAATAGTGTTATGCAATTACTTTACCAATTTACAACATATAAGATAAATTGATTATTACATTTAATAGTTGTAGAACCTATCATTGAAGTAGAGACAAGCCTATAAGAGAATTTAAATGAGAGATGCATATCTAAGGCAAGGATGTGTAATACGAGGTATACAATTTTAGTCATCATTATATAACTTATCATTTTGTCCTAGCTTACAACATAGAGCAAAAAAATAAAATTTGTAAAAGGTAGTAGTTAATAGCATAAGAGAGATCTTTTCAACACGATTTGGACCTACTAGATTGACACCTTAACAAACATTTAAGGAAAGAGTGAAAATGTGTTATGCTTTAAATATGATCATAACTATAATGTATTAGATAAATGTGTAAAAGATATCTACTTTGAAGAGTCAAGTGTAGAAGAAGAAATATTGGTGTTTGTTAATGAGACACTCAAGGAATCATGAGATATGAAGTGGTCATTTATTATCATTTACTTCTGTTATTATCACCCCAAAAACTCTTGAAGTAGTAAGTATTTTGAAAATATAGATGTTAACAATCTTGATTGACTTGGGAAGTAATATCAACTTTATTAACCAACATTCGTCTAGTTTATAATTTTCCCATCTATCCAGCTTATAATTTCAAGTCATGGTTGTACAAAGAGTTGTGTTCTCATGTAATTATCTATGAGAGAATATAGACTTGATTTCATCATGTTTGTTGTCTCTGTGGTTGTAACAACCATTTTACTCAACCTCTAGTAGCTTACAACATGGGGATAATTAAGATGAACTTCCAATGCTATTAATATATATTCACTTAGAAGGAAGCACATTCAAACTAAGTGGATTGTATGTGGTAAGCTCTCATCAAAAGTAAATATCTTTGTAAGAGACAAAATGGGTTTGTAGCCTGATTATTTTTATCCGAAGGATATCCCAAAAAGGCTTTTGCACCATTTTATTTGGAAAATAGTTGTATATAGGAAATCAATAGTTTTTTAGCAATACCAAAAGGATTTCTAATTAAAAGATACCATGATCAAGTCACTCAACCAATACAAGGGATCCAACCATCAATTATTACACCTTATAAGTGTGTATGTGTGTATATTTATAGAAAGGTGAGATTAGTAAGATGGTTCAAGGGTTGTAAGTGGCAAGTACTTTCAAGCATAGTTAAAGAACTTACTCCTCTCTAATGGTGATAGTGCACAAGAAATATAGCACTTGGAGGATGTGTCCTAATTTTATATCTCTTAAAAATCTCTCCATGAGCTATATTTAGCATTATATTAATCAATGAGTTGCTAGGTGAGCTTAGTGGTGTTGTTTATTTTGCCAGCCTTGACCTTCATTTTAGTTATCATCAAATCAAAATTAGAATATAAATTTTGTTAGGCACGCCATCCACCTTTTTTCTCAAGGTTGGTGACATATTAGAATAATGTAGCTATTGTAAGAGAAGTTAAAATAGTGGCATATAAGAAGTGTGGAAAACAATGAAGTATTTAATGAAGATGTATGATAAGAAGTAATGTCATAGTCATTGAAAAAGGAATCACATTTAAAGTGGAGTAGACATAGTGTGAGACATGAATGATATAAGTTTCATAAGTCTCGAGAATCACACTAACATGCATATTTGTAGAAGGGTGAGATGTGAGTGATATACTAGTGGATGAAAAACAGAGGCATGAGTCACATTGTGGGTGATAAAATTAGTGGTAGGAATCATTATGGGTGATAAATACATACATGCATACATAAAATATGGGTGGATACAAGATCACACCCTAAGAATCATATCAAAAATAATCTAGAATAAAACAAAGAAACAACAAAATAAAGTTGCAAAGCGTCCAGAGTAGTCATAGATAGGGGGACATAGGGTTCCAATCACTTAGCTTATCGCAAACATCAACAAGTATGGAGTGATGTTTGGAGCATCCTAACCCTTGTCTTTTGTCTTCTTTTGTATCTATGTTGTTCATACAAGCTAGAGAAATCCCCAAATATAGACAAGTAAACCACTTAAAAGAATCAAGAGGAGATATATGTGAGTACCACCAATTGACGATCCCACCCTAGACCAAGCCACCCAAAAGAGGCACCTCAAGCGAGAAGAGAACAACATCATAAGCTAAAGCGCAACAAGCTTTAAAATGATAGAAGTAACTCAAGACCAAAGAGACAAAGAGCCACAAATTGAATTCATAAATTAAGTTCAATAAAAAAAGATAAACCTTATAAAGTAATTACTAGATATATTTGACATTCTAAGTAAAACATACATATAAATATCAATTTTTTACTATTGTAATCCGGAGACTTATCTAGATTTGATTGTACCTGAGATTTTTAACATCATTATCGTGATGCATCTCATTATACTTTCTTACATCTTGATGATGACTAAGACGTTATTGTAATTCATCTCATTATACTTTCTTGCATCTTGATGATGTTTAAGACATTATTGTAATTCATCTCGTTATACTTTTCTTCCATGATTAGGAGCATCTTATTGAAAACCTATACATGACAAAACAATCAAATCCTTAAAAACCATTCACTTAATTTGATGTTTTTACTTCAACAAGTATCGTTCATTTTCCTCCAACATTCTAGAAATAAGAGGCATCACAAATTTGACATTGTAAAACGTTAAAAATATCCCAAAAAAATCATGAAGTAAACATTTGTTGATCATAAAAACGTAGAAAACGTGGAGACAGAAATAAATAAATAAAGCTCGTTCTTCCTTTGCCGTCAAACTACGTTCCCCAAATATTCTTTTATCTCGATTGCCGAAACAGTCAAAATAGCCAGCTTTTACTTTGGGAAAATCCGCAGGCAACGGCACGTCAGAAAACTCGTCGGCAATCCGTGGTTACCGTCGGCGTCAAGTGACGGCAGCCCACGCCTAAAACCAAACAGTTAGGCGTGAAACAGAAACTTCAAGGGTCAACGGCTGGTTTCTTGTTCCCATTCATAGTCACATGCATGCTCATCAATCATCACTCCTGCCCATGCCCATAACGTAACAATTTTGATTTTTTCTCCTTTTTCCCATAACCTAGATTTAGAGAGATATAAAAATAGAATTATAAAGTTAATGTCTAATGTTTATAATAAAATATGAAGGTCATCATAGTTGAATTAGTAAAGTGATATAGACTTGGATTATAGTTAGGGTTCCAAGTTACCTAAATAAATCTTAAATAAATCTATTTAAAGAAATGTTGATAGATATCTACTAGAAAATAATTATAATTTAATTTACTATATCTAAAATTATTGATATTTTCTTTATCTCTATTTATTTCGTTTTTTACTAATTTAATTTTTTTATTTTAATTTCTTAAAAAATGGATGATTTATATCTACCAATATTATTTTAAATAGATATTTTATGTTCTATTTATTAAATTATTTTTATAAGTATATTCTATTTATAATAAGATGTAAACTTTTTGACATGTAGATGATTGTCAAATTTAACTTAGAAGAATAAAAGTTAACATTAACACGCTCACACCATCCCACTCCCCCTTTCTGTCATTGTAGAATAAAATTTTGTAAGATAGATATTTTTTCAATTTATTGTGAATAAAGCAAAATGTTTGTAAATAGAATAAATAGCAATTAAAAGAAATGATAAAAGAACCAATGAATAAATAAACAATTATTGTTCAATCAATTTGTTATATATATATACACACACACACACACGTTCTCAACAACACAAGGAGATCTACAGCCAGCTGAAAACATGTAAAGTCTCAGATTTGAAGAGCTTATTTTATTGTTTGGTGCATTTAATAGTTCTTCAACAATGAGCATAAAAAATAAGTACAACTTCTACTTTCATTTTATGGTATAATATTGTGGACGACATTACCAATGGTATATGCTAGATTTGAATCCATAATCTATGTAAAGATATGTATTCAAAAAAAGAAATGACAATTCAGAATATTATTTGTTAGATTTTTTTATTTTTTAATTAATTATAAAAAAATCAAATGAGGTAAATTGTGATAGCATTATTACAATTGACTTGATGTAGAAAATGTCTTCTATTTATCAATTTTATTTTAGTTATTTTCTTTGTTGTAGACTATATTATTGAATCACCTATGCTTAATTAGTTATTAATATTTTTTTATTTCAATTAATTAGATTCAAATATTTTTAGCTTTATAATTGAGTTTTTTAATTGTTAAATCATTTAAATTATTGTATTACAATTTGATTGGCTAATACAATTGGGTGGAGCAAATTTCTAAGAAACACTACCTGTAAGATTTTATTTTCTTCTAAAACTATGTAGTTATTCTTACATCAATTATGCATTAATATTAACAGAGTAGTTTTAGATAGTTATGTTCTATAACTAAATCTTTCATAAACACTCGATGCAACTATTCTATAAAAAAATATGTTTAAAATGTTCTATCACTTGTGATTTGTAATGTGGGACCCTGGATATTTAATAACAATATAAAATATTTTAAAAAGCTACAATCTCTATAACCATCATAAACAATATTATATGTATGTGCCTATATGTGTGTATACACATACATACACATGCACATGCACATGCACATGCATATCAACTTCTATCAAACTCTATCTTAATTTATATTTAAATATTATATAGTTCATCCTATTTACACTTAAATATATATTTTTATATAGAGTTATAATCCACACACTAAAAGTACATAAATATTTTGAATACTATTATACATTACTTCTATATTAATTGTTTCTATTTTTTTAATTTTAATATTACGTGACTTGTTGTCATCAAATTTTTACTACTTAGGACTAGTTTGTATTAACATAGGATAGATTAGGTCTTTCAAAGAAGTATTAAAATCTATTTTAGCCTTCACACTTTTACTAACATTTTTTTGAAAACTTTTAATCTGATCTTCTTATGCTAGTCATATTTGAGCTTTGAAAGCAAACCCTTTGGAAATGTCTATGATAGATAGATAGATAGATATTTTTAATGTGCACAAGGCTAAATATACCCTATGGTTTCTTGTTCCCATTCATAGTCACATGCATGCTCATCAATCATCACTCCTGCCCATGCCCATAACGTAACAATTTTGATTTTTTCTACTTTTTCCCATAACCTATAGATTTAGAGAGATATAAAAATATAATTAAAAAGTTAATGTCTAATGTTTATAATAAAATATGAAGGTCATCATAGTTGAATTAGTAAAGTGATATAGACTTGGATCATAGTTAGGGTTCCAAGTTATCTAAATAAATCTTAAATAAATCTATCTAAAGAAATGTTGTAGATATCCACTACAAAATAATTATAATTTAATTTACTATATCTAAAATTATTGATATTTTCTTTATCTCTATTTATTTCGTTTTTTACTAATTTAATTTTTTTATTTTAATTTCTTAAAAAATGGATGATTTATATCTACCAATATTATTTTAAATAGATATTTTATGTTCTATTTATTAAATTATTTTTATAAGTATATTCTATTTATAATAAGATGTAAACTTTTGACATGTAGATGATTGTCAAATTTAACTTAGAAGAGTAAAAGTTAACATTAACACGCGCACACCATCCCACTCCCCCTTTTGCCATTGTAGAATAAAATTTTGTAAGATAGATGTTTTTTCAATTTATTGTGAATAAAGCAAAATGTTTATAAATAGAATAAATAGCAATTAAAAGAAATGATAAAAGAACCAATGAATAAATAAACAATTATTGTTCAATCAATTTGTTATATATATATATATATATATATATATATATATATATATATATATATATATATATATATATATATATATATATATATAAGTTCTGAACAACATAACAAGGAGATCTACAGCCAGCTGAAAACATGTAAAGTCTCAGATTTGAAGAGCTTATTTTATTGTTTGGTGCATTTAATAGTTCTTCAACAATGAGCATAAAAAATAAGTACAACTTCTACTTTCATTTTATGGTATAATATTGTGGACGACATTACCAATGGTATATGCCAGATTTGAATCCATAATCTATGTAAAGATATGTATTCAAAAAAAGAAATGACAATTCAGAATATTATTTGTTAGATTTTTTTATTTTTTAATTAATTATAAAAAAATCAAATGAGGTAAACTGTGATAGCATTATTACAAGTGACTTGATGTAGAAAATGTCTTCTATTTATCAATTTTATTTTAGTTATTTTTTTTGTTGTAGACTATATTATTGAATCACTTATGCTTAATTAGTTATTAATATTTTTTATTTCAACCAATTAGATTCAAATATTTTTAGCTTTATAGTTGAGTTATTTAATTGTTAAATCATTTAAATTATTGTATTACAATTTGATTGGCTAATACAACTGGGTGGAGCAGATTTCTAAGAAACACTACCTATAAGATTTTATTTTCTTCTGAAACTATGTAGTTATTCTTACATCAATTATGCATTAATATCAACAGAGTAGTTTTAGATAGTTATGTTCTATAACTAAATCTTTCATAAACACACTATGCAACTATTCTATAAAAAATATGTTTAAAATGTTCTATCACTTGTGATTTGTAATGTGGGACCCTGGATATTTAATAACGATATAAAATATAAAATATTTTAAAAAGATACAATCTCTATAACCATCATAAAAAATATTATATGTATGTGTGTATACACACACATACACATGCACATGCACATGCATATCAACTTCTATCAAACTCTATCTTAATTTATATTTAAATATTATATAGTTCATCCTTTTTACACTTAAATATATATTTTTATACAAAATTATATTCCACACACTAAAAGTACATAAATATTTTGAATACTATTATACATTACTTCTATATTAATTGTTTCTATTTTTTTAATTTTAATATTACGTGACTTGTTGTCATCAAATTTTTACTACGTAGGACTGGTTTGTATCAACATAGGATAGATTAGGTCTTTCAAAGAAGTATTAAAATCTATTTTAGCCTTCGCACTTTTACTAACATTTTTTTGAAAACTTTTAATTTGATCTTCTTATGCTAGTCATATTTGAACTTTGAAAGCAAACCCTTTGGAAATGTCTATGATAGATAGATAGATAGATAGATATTTTTAATGTGCACAAGGCTAAATATACCCTATGGGACTATCGGACAAATTAGGCCAAACTCAACAATTTGGTACTTTTCTTGTGCAAGTTGGCGATGAGCACTCTCAGCGTCACCTGTAAATTTGATCATGAACTGTCTTTATATGCATCACATCGTGCAAAATCCACTCGAAACACAATCTTGGCCTCATCCCTTATTATTGGACTCGAGCAATCAACAAGACTTGATCTCTCACTTAGAACCATTCAACCTCACCAATAGACCAAAGACCCCTTGACAAAACCATATCACACTAGTAAAATCTCTTGTATAATTTGAACATTATTAAAATCTTTCATTTCTATATTCATTCAATTAGAACTTTATAAATAAATAAAATCGCCCTATGTAGTCTAGTTATATACGCACGCGGAATCAGAATAAATGTTGGCTGTCGGAATATTCTCTTTTTTTGGCCAGTCAGACAGAATGTCAAAGTCGTCGGAAGCTTTGTTATTATCCACAACAACAGTAGATTGCGCCACGTCATTTGACTTAAAGGATAATATATTTTAGTCCTTTTGTGGGCCCACTCCACGTCAGAAGAAATAAATGAAAGGAAAAGCGTGTTTGAAATGAGAGGTAAAACCGAAAATGCCACAGATTGCTGAGCTGGCAAAATTGACACCTACTCACCAAAATTTCCAACTACCTTCCCAAAACGCGGGAAGGCTGGCGCTGACGTGGACAGCTGGCAGTTACTGGGACAGCTGGCATGCCAAGCTGGCAGCCGAGAAAATATTGTATTCGACATTACGCTGGAAAAACGTGCGCATGTTTTCGGGCCTCTTTGCCATGGCCGCGTCAGTAGGATTTATTGCGTGCCGTGTTTCGTTGGAAATATATTTTTAATTTTTTTTTTTAAATTATTTATTTCAAATATTTAGGTATATTTTAATCCCTTTGCCTATATTATGAGTTTATTTATTCCGAATGCATACTAGGCGTTTTTCACCAAGGTTTTCTTATATAATTATTACTCGTAAATCACACTATTCATGTATTTATATATTTGGTATTAATATAATTTTGTGTTATCTTGGTGTTGTTTACCTTTCTTCCCTTTTCTCTTGGGTTGGGTGACCCCCTCTCTACTTTTGTCTCTCCTTTCTTTTATGTTTGTCTAGAATTGCAATTTGGTATTATTTTATATATTCTTTTGTTCTCTTTATCATGAAGATGGATCATATAGTACGATCCCTTCTCTCTCTGTCTAACTCTCCTCTTTTTTAAGACTCGTCTCTTTGAAGTTTGTATGGATCATAGAGTATGATCCTCTCTCTCTCTCTCTCTCTCTCTCTCTCTCCGTCTATCTCTCCTCTATTTTAAGTCTGTATGGATCATAGAGTATGATCCCTTCTCTCTCTTCGTCCAATTCTCCTCTCTTTTAAGTATGTATAGATATGCAATTTGCTATATTTGTGCACATCATTTTGTTCTCTTTGTCTTAATGATAGATCATAAAGTGATCTGAAAGGTTGACTGAAAACTCAAACATGATAAAGAATCATGAAGCATAGCTAATATGGTTATTGTAAGCTTTTCTTTGTTTTAAAATAAGAAGTTTATTTGATTTATTTATATTTTTGCATTGAAAACAAGATTATTTATATTTATTATCTATTCACCACTAAGTGTGTTGGTTAAGGGGTAGTATTGTTGTCATCCAGATGATGGATCATGTAGTGTGGTTGACGTTAATGTTTTTACACAATCTGATCATTGGGGGCAAGATTTGTAGTAAAGGGTTACAGAGGCAATATTTAGATGTAAAGAGTGAAATAACTCTTGGAGGGAACAAATAATGAGACAAAGGTTCAGACAACATTACTAGCTAGAAGAATGATAATCAAACTAAAAGTGGCAAAGTTCCATTTGGAAGGGGACTCGGAGATAATAATCAATGACATCAATAAAGGAGAGTCAAGGGTATGGTATTTAAACAAATACATCTGCAAAATCAAGTCCTTGTTAGAGTCTTTCATAGACTTCAAAATCACTCATGTCAAAAGAGAGACAAATGAGGTAGCTGACATGATGTCAAAGCTAGGAGTATATCTGATTGAACATAAAAACGATGAAGTTGTTGAGGATCCAAGAAACATAGTTGGGGTGATTTTTGGCACATGGAAGTGAGAAGAGTATGACCATTTTGATAAACATAAAACATGTTGGTGTAGGATTGGAAGTCATGTTTAGACTTTAGCCTCGACATGGAAAGGAGTTTAATTTTAATTCAAACTTAAAAAAATATGGCATCCCCGTGATACCAAAAATGGATGTAAGCTGCAATGATGAAATATCAAGTTAATCTCGCTCATGAAGGATAAAGACCATGTTTCAAATGTAGTTTCTTTGATTTCATCAAAGATTTATAAGATTTTGTGAAGCCAAAATTAAATGCTCCCAAGATTAATTTGGAAGGCTCTAATATAGAGAGCCTAGCGTGTGTGGCAATTAATTAAGGGCTACTAGACTTGAGAAAGCATAAGGTTGAAAATTAAGACATAGTAGAGATATTAGTAGGAAGAAGGATGAAAGTGTCATGGAGGCAAATTTTTCTTTGCACACACCCAATTAACTTCATTATTTAGAGGGGATGTGAGCATTTGATGAATGAAAGGGGCCTTTAAGATTGATGATCCCTCGTTTTGGAATTATGTGATGGTAATATTTAAAGAAAAATTCTTGACCACATAATTCAGGTCAATAATAGACTTGGACATTTTCTCAACCTTTCTCATTTAGGCATTGCAACTAGGGACAAGGATGTTGCACTAGTGTGTGGAAGGGAAATATAATTATAGAATCTTGAAGGGGGTTTAGAAGAACTATTGTTGTTGTTGCAAATGATGGAGGATGAGCAAAAACTCTAAGAGGATAAGCTAAAGGTTTATACTAGGGGGAGAAAGAAGAAGGGGGAGGGAAGTGCAAGATATAGGAAAAGAAGAACTAGCCTAAGGAAAAGCAGCTCAATCAACAACGATTGGACACAAGGGTTGGTATGTTCATCCTAGTTGAGGTCAGAAAGTGGCTAGAATTTTAGGAATTGCAAGTCTTCAATTGAAGACTATTCAAAGAAAATTGTAGTAATCTTTTGATATGTATTTACTTACTCTTTTAGAATTAATAAATAAGTAATATCAATGATAAAGAAAAATTACACAATCAAATCTAGAAACTAATTTAGCAATATGCTTAAAGTTAAAATCTGAAATAACTCTGTAGTTAGACAAAATAGAAGAATTCTTCATTGTATAGCTTGAGAATTTGATGTTTACATGTGTCTAATAAAGATCTGGCCGTAGAGTACTCCTTGGAGGCACCTTTCATTTGAAAACAAAGTGAAACAAAATGTCACAGTAAAACTTAAGCATTTTAGTTTCCTAATGAACCAATTGATTATTGAAAACAACCAAGCACCTACAATTACAAATGTTAAATAGTACAATGTCCTATAATGTTAGAAACCATGTTATTTTGTAAGCCAACACCTAAAATAGTAGATTTCCAATACAAACCATGTGTAAAGACAACTAGAAAGAAATTAGTGACAACTTTCCACTTCATTTTAGTAAATGAACAATCTCAAAAAAAAAAAAAAGACTCTTATTTTGTTGACAAATTGAGCACTTGATTGTTCAAATTAAATACATTTCAACCTATCTCCAACATGTAATTTGAAATGTATGATCTTTCAAGCCATCAGTCGTGCATTAGCATGTTGAGACCTCCATATTTTCTCACTCAATCTCCTCAAAGTCACTTTCATGTAGCCTATGTGTCCTTTTTTTATCTCAATCTTGGATTATGATTCATTTGAGGGAGGAGAGTCAAATATATTTTCGTAAGGGGAAAACAATAGAAGTAGGACTTGGAAAACCACAACCAATCTTTACAAAAAATTGCATTGTAAAGGAATGCAAACCTTCATAACAAAATCCATAGAAACAAGATATATCACAAAAATTAGAAATTGTTTAAAGTTTTTGTTTAGACGAATGGGAACTTAGACCTTTCCTATGAAAACAAATCTAGGGAATTATAATCCCATATTTTAACCAAAGTTTTAAAGTTCATTTTTTGAAGAAGTGATAACCTTTTCTAGGAAGTGCAACAGCAAGAGGCTAACTATTGTATAGTATTAATATGTTCTACCAAATGGAGGAAGAAGAAAAGTTGAACCCATGTTGTAAGGAATAACCTTTTCAATTTAGAAAACTTGTGAATTTCTTATCATTAATTCTAGATGGATTGAAGAGGAAAGATGCCCTCAACCAAAAATATGAAGCATTAGGATTTTATCAATCCATCTAGCATCACACCATTTCTTTTTAACCAACAAGATTAATATGATGTTGAACCAAACATTTTCAAGGTTTTTCTCTTGAAACAACCATGATAACTCATTTGGGATCAATATGAAAAGCAAGATAATTGCCCTGAATCTTAGGATCTAATAAAACCTAGTCACCTTTAGGTTTGGGCTGGATACATTGCATCCAATAAGTGAAATTGAAACCAACTTATCCATCCCACTTGGACCACAATATTGATGAATAATTTTATTGAAATCCTCATATCCCTTCTTGGAAGGCATCTAGTGTGATAAAATTGTAAACATGAAAACCAAGGAATATATGACTTACTACCTAAAATGTTCCATCCAACGACAAACATTTATTTCCCCAATTTTGAAAATTTTTTTGTATCTTAGTAATAGACCAACTCCACATATTAAAAAGGGAAACACCAAGACCAAAATGAATGCCCAAATAATTATAAATTAATATGTTTCCATTCTTAAGGAATCAAATGCAACACATGATCAAATTGTATTAAAAGGTTCTCAATGTTTGCATGAGAAATCTAAGAACTTAAAAAAGAAATATTGTTAGGAATTGAAATGTCATTAACAAGTTGAATTGTCAATTTTCCTACGTCCCCCTAAATTAAAGTATGCTCTAATAATATGTGCTTGTCAAACCCTGACAAATTAATTACACATTAAATATCTTAAATACTAGGAGATAATAACAATTCTCTAAAATATGTGTTAGATCAACTTTTAATGGCTAATTAGGTGGGAAGAATTTAATTTTAATTTGAACATTTTAAAGTTAAGGTCAATCTTACGCTAGTCGAGATTGATCGATGATAGAAAGGTGTTAGTTTTTAGGTGAATATGTGGACATGTGTATGAATGTAGCTTGATAAACAATGTGTAAATGAAGAATATAAGAGAATGCACAAAATAGGGATGGAAAAATATTTAATTCAAAGAAGGTAGATGTGGTTGAAATGAATAAGAGTTAGGATTTAAAGACACATAAATAACAATTACATGCAAATATAACCAATATTAGAAAATAATAATGCACACAGAAGAGAACATAAGACACAGATTTAATGTGGTTTGCCTAATCCCTAGGCTACGTCCACCAAATATCAAGTTCAATATTTTTATTATCTAGTGATTACAATATGTAATCCCTTACAATTCAATAACGCTGCAAGAAGCTATTGTCGGATCACACCTTATGAAAACCCCTAACCCCAAGCCATTTTACACAAGTACTTTTGCTGCTTTAGGGTTAAAATTAGTTATAACATGTTAGCCCAGAAAATCTCATAAAATAGCCCCAAAAAAATTCTTGGCTCGACAACCTTGATCTATCGACCATGGTTGTATTGCCCCCCCTTGGCAAACTTTCACTCAAGGCCCAACTAGGTCCCAAACCCTGTCAACGAATTATGGAGTATGTACAATACTTCCCTCATCAATCACCACAAATTAACAATAAGGGTAAGTTATCAAGTTGTGAGTCATGCTTAGCACAAGGGGCGTCACTTTCTAACATGCAATTATATTAAGAAATTGCAGCAAATTGGATCCAAAACCCTATGAGAATAAACATGGTAAGATATTTTTAGCATTTCATTTTACCTCCAAAGTAATGTACACATCAGTTTAATCTAATCATACATTTCAAAGCATAATACATTTCTAGCCATGTTTAAAAAAAGAAGACATTTGAAAATGATATTTGGACCATGTCAAGTAATACACTATTCTTGGATTATTCTTATATTCTTATCCATGGCTTGTGTGCTTTATAGGAACTTGGAAAACAAAGAGAATACATGTCATGCATATTTTTTGTTACATGAGTGAAATAGGTACAAACTAGAAGTTGTTAAACTATTTAGGAAAGATGAGCAATATATGAAGATAGAAGGGTTATAAATTTTACGTGTATGGAAAGTGATACAAAATACTTTATTCCTTGTGATAATTTAATTTGTGATATGTTCAATATGGCCATGCAAATCCACTCAATATAGAAATGCTATATACTCATCATAGGATTGCTACAAAACTCCACTCAATTTGGAGTATATAATGTGATCAAGATCCATCTATGTATGATTAATTTTTTTTATAGTGCAAGTTAGTACCCAAAATCTCACTCATAGGAACACTAGTGACATTATTTACCCCCCTCCAATTGCATTCATATCTAGCATGCGAGAAATTGAAGAAGAGTGAAAATGGTGCATTACAAAGTAATAAAATAATCAAATCATAAAAGCATATGAGTACATATATAGTATCATAAATCATATGAATGTAGAAAATTATCATCACTACGGGATATAATAATAATACATATCAATTATAAGTACGTGGGATGATAAATTATGTGGCCATGTAAACACATAGGCTAGCAATGAGTGTCAAGATAAGTTGTTGAGAGAAAATACTGAAGCAAAAGGTGGCCCTAAAGGGTTTAAAAACATGTAAATTTATGAGATGTATGATCAAATCAAAATATAAGAATACACACATAGTAGGAGGTAAAGGGAGAGCACGTGTAATATATATTTTTTAAATGAGACAAGTTTCATAAACATTAGCATAAAATGTAAAAGACATAGCAAATGTGTAGCGTGTGACAAACATAAATAAACTATATATAAATAAAGAATAAATGTCATCAAAAATGAAAAAAAAACAAATTTATTTAATTTTATCATATTTATACATAATCTTTTAAAATTATGATAATAAAATATCAAAATAACATAATAATATATTTTAACTTTACTTTTTGAAAAAAAACATAATCATTTTATTAAATTTGAATATGAATTTCTATATTGATGATTATTGGTTAAACAAAACTAATCTTTCAATGCACCCCTTTTCATGATAAATTTATTTCTATTAAGATTTTCAAACTCTATTAAATAGATGATAAAACAAAACATGACAAATCGAATCTTGAAACAAAATAGACCAATCTATTAGCCATTAAAATAATTAGAATGATCTTTATTTTAATATATTATATATTTTCTATTTCATCACATGTTTATAATTTTTTTATAACTAGTCAACCATTTGACAAACAAAAGCAAATATGTAATCATATGGATTATCATGAGATAATTATATATAATTTTAAAAATATTATCTTTGTAAAGTTAGAGCTTCAAATTAATATTGGAAGACTCATACTAAATGTCATTTATTAATTTAAATTATTTTAATATTTATTTAAATATATTTATTAAATAAAAGCAAATAATTATACATAATTTATAAAATATTATCTTTATAAAATTAGAGCTTCAAATTAATACTGGAAGACTCATGCTAAATTTCATTCATTAATTTAAATTATTTTAATATTTATTTAAATATATTTACTAAACAAAAGCAAATATGCAATGGATCATTATGAGATAATTTTACATAATTACAAAAATAGTAAGACTAAAATACATTTCTTTATAAATTTTGACTTCACATATGTTGTGCAAATTTTAAAATTATATTGGAGGATCTACTTCAAAAGTCATGTATAGATGTCATTTATTTATATGTATTTACTATAAATATTATAATAAAAATATTGAGGGTTTCATGTCAAATGTAACATCATTAAGTTAATTTATTCAAGAGAAAGTAAGGCTATCAAGGATTGAGGGGTATCTATTCTATCAAAGTAGTCCAAATATGATTCCAACCCGTCTTTTATGGTGTGTTGATCTTACACTTAACGATAGTTGATCCAAAACCATTCAACTAAACACTAATAGACAAAGAATCAACAATATGAACCTTGTTTATCTTATAACATTGTATGGATCTTTCTATTCTTAGGAATTCAATTTTAATTATCTTCAACTACCTTCACATAGCTTCTAAACTAGATCAAAGACCTATTAAAGTTTTTTTTTAAATTTTTTTAGAGGATTTCATATTAAACTCCAAAGCACTCAAACAATTTTATACAAGAGGAATAACTACTCTGTATGAGATGAAACCATAGACTGTCAAGAATTGAGTGATTTTTTAATATAATTTCCATGAAACCAAACAAGCTATGGGACCTACAAATAGCCAACAAACAAATACGCAAGCTAAGCCCCAAACATGAAATCTATAGCCCTTCTTATATTTTCTTCTTCAAACAACTTAAAGGTGTTTGTGTATAGTGGATTAATGTAATTGATTTGAATATCCTTCTGGGTTGAATACTCCATGATGTAATTTCATAATGTCTCTACTACTTCTTGAGTACAACAACATCTCATGTTCATGCACTCTTCTTCAAGTATCATCGATCTTCCAATTTCACATTGAATTTCATGTGAACTAGTTCTTATTTGAGAAATTAACATAATTGATTTCCTTTTTGTTTCAATTGTATATAGTCTTTTTTTGTATGTTCATATGTGAGATTAAAATGTTTGATGTGGTATTTTGTTTTCCTCCCAAGTTGCCATGTCCATGTGCTTTCTTGAATTCGCCTTGCATGTACTTTTGAGGGATATCTATTTAGCAAAAGTTGTCCAAGCATGATCCAACCTCCTTTAAGGACCTTACAATTGGAAATGGCTAATCTAAAACTATTCAACACTAACTGACCATAAACCAACAATATAAACTTTGTTTTTACATTAAGAGTTTAATTCATATCTTAATAATTGTATGAAGCTTGCTATCCTTGAGAAATTTATTTTATTTCTCTTCAACTACCTACTGCCAACTTCTAACACAAATCAAAGACCTAATCAAGATTTTTAATTTTTGAGGGTTTTATATCAAATTCAAAATCATTCTTTGATAAAAGACACTATTCTATACACAAGAAAGCATTAGTTCTCAAAGATTGAGGGATATCCATTCAACCAAAGATGTCCAAGCATGATCCAACCTTATCCCTTATTGTGTGAGGACCTTACAATTAGCAGCAGTTGATCCAAAACCACTCAACTTCATTAACAAACCACAAACCAACAAAGTGAACTTTGTTTTCACATAATAAGTTTTGATTTAAATCTTATTAAATTGTATCATCAAAATGGATCATATTGATGCTAAAAACACTCACACAATCAAATTTAGAAATAACATATTGATGTATGAACCTTGTTATCTTTGACAATTTTATTTCGATTCTCTTTAACTATCTATTGTTAGCTTCTAAATTAGATTAAAGGCTAATTAACAATATTAAATCAGACTAAAGGCTCATTAACAATTTAGATTCTCTTCACCTACCAATTGGCAACTTCTAAATTAGGAAAAATACTTAAAATTTTATATTAGACCAAAGATCAAATTTCTATTTTTTTTTTGGACGAACATCTCCCTTGATGATAGATCGCATGATTTGCTTTGAAATATTAAATTAAAAAAAGTCACACAATCAAATTGAGAACCCCTTGTGCATAGGATAATATCAAATAATGAATCTAGTGGAAGAACAATATTATTTTTGGGGTAAAATGTATAGAAAGATTACAATAAATAAATAGTCAACAAACTATCAAGAAAGGCATAACACAATTGAACAACATAAACATATCACAAAGATAAGTGAAATTAACAAACTAACATATACAATATTCAAACCAAGAAGAACATAAGGATGACAACCTCAAGACAATAAAACAACACATACAACACAATGAACAATAAAGCTGACCCCAAAGAAGGGCAAAGTGTATAAGAGAGGCCAAAGTCCTTATGCAATACAAATTACACCAAAGATTGTGTTGTATATGAAGATGAGGATATCAAGTATTAGGATCCACAATTAAATGAAAGGCCAAAATTTTAATTGCTTAGCTAAGGACCAACTCTCATCATTTACAACATGAAATTGGTAGATGGAAGGTTCCTAAAGAAGGGAGGAAAGAATCTATGTTGTTTGCAATATGGGAGTGGTAGAAATGGAATGACACTTTGTCAAAGATTGTGTTGCATATGAAGATATTTGTAGCCAATACAAGGATGACTTGCAAGTGAGCAACATGAAGGAACTTTTTGAGGACACACGATTACATAAGACGACTCACTTCCTAATGCAAATCCACGCTTAATTGACCTTTTGGTCCCTTAGACCGATGGTCTTACGAACGTCATAAAAACCCTTACATCACATCACATTAAATATCTTTTGAATCTACCTATTTGAAATATATTGAACTCTCATACGAACCGTAAACATTAACATTTATGAGAAACAACAATCGATTTTAAAAAGACCTTAGACCTTGTGCCATCACCGCCACCTTCTTCATAAAAGAACAATTGATCACCCATTTGTTTGTTGCAACCACAAAGAGAGCCTTAACCACCAACCTTGACCTTTGGATTACTACAATCAGTTCCGTATACCAACACCCCCAAACAAAATTAAATGAAAAATGAAAAATGAAAAATGAAAAAATGAGAAAAATCTGTTAAAGGCAAACTGGGTTAGGTGTAATTCACGCTTACACCCAGCCAGTCAAAACATCCACATCCAGCACGAAAGAGGAGAAGTGGGCAGTCGTTAACAGCTAAGAACAAGTAAAACCCAGGCTGGTCCCACGGTTCCAGAATTCATGTGTTTCATACTCTTTAAACTATGATTATCTTGAATCACAAGGCATCGGTATCACCTCACTTGGCGGACCCTGCAATCCACGCTCTGTTACTGTGGACATATATTTCTAGAACACACTCAGTCTTTTTTCATTATATACATACATGCCCTTATCCATACCACTATCCATATATATATACAGATTGAATCTTTCATATCATATTTCATTTTCCATTTCCCCATTTCAATCTTTCATTTCATATCTCATTCTCCGTTCCCCCCTTTTGGTGTTGACCTGCTGTGCATCAACGTGATCCATTTCAGTTTTCGCTGTGCGGGTCCCCACCGGAAACACACCTTCTGTTGAGTTTCCCTTCAATCTCTGATAAAACTCTGCTCTGCCAACCAACATTTCATCACATTTTTCTCGAGGCCTTCCTGTCTTGAAATCTGCTCAACTTCGGGGAACTGAAGAGCAAACTCCTCCTCTATTAGTTTCTGTTTGTTGGTTCGCTTGGATTTGGGGGAAAAGCTTGTTCGAAGTATAAATATTGGGTGTTTTCACGCTTGTTAATCGACTCGTGGAAAGTGTATAATTTTGATTGCCAAATGCCTTCCAATATGCTAGCGATGGACTCCCTGTCTCTGGCGTGTGGGGAAGGAGGGGCAATGGCGGAAATGAGGCCGAGGCCGTTGAATCTGGAAACCAGATCGATGGATGAGAAAAGCCTTAATGATTTGGCCTCCGCGGCTCATTCCAGTAGCAGCAGCCATAATAAGGTGGGATTGCAGCCCATAAAGAGTTCTGAGCGGCTCGAGGCAATGGCGACGGCCACCGTTTCTCCCAGCATGAGTTTCCGATCTGGAATGGGGACTCCTGGCTCCTCGTGTCATACCCCTTTTGCTACACATCCAATGGTGGCTGATGCCTGGGAGAATCTCAGGAAATCACTTGTTTATTTTCGTGGGAAGCCCGTGGGCACCATAGCTGCTCTGGATTCTACAGAAGATGCCTTAAACTATAACCAGGTGTGCTAAAACTTCCATTTGATTTTTTGTTTTATAGAAAAATTCACTGGATATGAATACTCTGCATAGTTTGTGTCGCTTGGGCATGTGGGTGTGGGAGAGATCTTTTTGCTTTTTTGAAGAGGAACTTGTTTACCATAACGCACATGTTTTTGTGCACAAGATCCGTTTCGCCGTCCAGGAGGTCTCTCTTGTCCATTGCCCGTCTGTTAATATCTTTGTGTAAATGTTTTTGTCATAAGACTAGCGCAAGATCTTGTCTGTGAGGTTGATTGTTGTATCAACAGCTATGAGTTGCATTGTTGTAAGGTGATGTTGGCTTCCGAGTCGTGTTCTCTTATGGAAATTGCATTATCACCTGTGGTGTTCTCTCCGGTTGGTTGGTCAAAGGGGAGAACCATTTTAACGGTCTGAGATTGAAGATTGTTTTAAGTTTAACCATGGCTTGAAAAAGTTGGGTTCTTCTATTTCTTAGAAATTTGGTTTGTCACATGATAAAATTGTCTAGATTAACGGCTGCTAATGTTGTGCTCTATTATCTTTCGGGAAATTGCATTGTTTCCTGCGGTCTCGTCTCCAGGATGGTTGATTGCATTGTTACCTTGGGAGTCTTGTCCAGTTTGAGATCTGTACCCCAATGTTCAAAGGATATTTTTTATGATAATAGCTGCCATAAATATGATGAATTTGTTTGATAGAAATAGCTGCCAAAGATTGCTCTTTTTAACCTTTGGTTAATTCCCCCGTCATAAAATGGCATTGATTTCTTTTAGTAACTGCTAAAACAGAGCTGTTCCATTCCTTGGGGAATTGCTTTGCCATGGTTATGGCTGCCAAGTCTGTATTGTTTAACCCGTGGCAAAATGCACCGTCATTTGATTATGGTGGCTCGCAAGGTTATATTTTTTATCTGTTTGGAAATTGCATTACCAGAAGGCAAGACTGATTGGCTGACAATCGCTTTCAGAGTTGCATTCTTGATGCCTCGGTAAATTATGTTGTCATAATATTATTTTGTTTTTTGATGAGGCTGCCAAAAGTGCGTTCTGTTATTCCTTGGGAATTGCATTGTGATAAGATGACATTGTTTGATGACAGTTGCTCCAAATCTATGTTCTTAACTGTGATTTCTTTGTTATAACCAGGTATTTGTTAGGGACTTTGTTCCGAGTGCTTTTGCATTTCTGATGAATGGGGAGCCTGAGATTGTCAAGAATTTTTTATTGAAGACTCTGCATCTCCAAGCCTGGGAGAAGCGGATTGATTGTTTTACTCTCGGTGAAGGTGTTATGCCTGCTAGCTTTAAGGTTCTTCATGATCCGGAGAGGAATTCAGACACGTTGATTGCAGATTTTGGAGAAAGTGCCATTGGTAGGGTTGCACCCGTTGATTCGGGATTTTGGTGGATCATTCTGCTGCGAGCATACACCAAATGTACTGGAGATCACAGCCTTGCAGATATGCCTGATGTACAACGTGGGATGAGACTTATCTTGACCTTATGTCTTTCTGAAGGGTTTGACACCTTTCCAACACTTCTTTGTGCAGATGGTTGCTGTATGATTGATAGAAGAATGGTCAGCAATCTTGCCTCATTTTTTTAATCTTTTCAATTAGATACGTTTAGCTAATCTACAATAGAATGCTGGTAATGTAAGACTTATTGGGACGGTGATCTTTGTCAAGGATTCTTATCTAATCCTTGGCATTTTGCTTTATGCAGGGTATTTATGGTTATCCAATTGAGATCCAAGCTCTTTTCTTTCTTGCATTACGTTGTGCAAGAACTCTACTCAAACATGAACGTGGAGGCAAGGAATTTATTGAACGGATAGATACTCGGCTGCATGCCTTAAGCTACCATATGAGGACATACTTCTGGCTAGATCATGAGCAACTTAACAATATTTATCGGTACAAGACCGAAGAATATTCACATACAGCTGTCAACAAATTTAATGTTATTCCAGATTCTATACCTGATTGGGTTTTTGATTTCATGCCAATGAAAGGAGGATACTTTGTAGGAAATGTAAGCCCTGCCCGATTGGATTTTAGGTGGTTTTGTCTAGGCAATTGCATTGCAATTTTGAGCTCATTGGCAACACCAGAGCAGGCCTCTGCAATTATGGATTTGTTTGAAGAAAGATGGGAAGATTTGATTGGGGACATGCCTCTCAAAATTGCTTACCCTGCACTAGAAAATCATGAGTGGCGGATTGTGACTGGTTGTGATCCAAAAAATACAAGATGGAGCTACCACAATGGCGGTTCTTGGCCAGGTGACTGAACTCCTTTGTGGAAAGCAATATGTTTCTTTTTAGACTTTAAAGTTTTCAATCATTGTTCTGTTTTAACTTTGGTAGAATCTGTCTGTGAGCAATGATGCTATCTCTGCTTATCACTATTCAGTATGAAGAGTACCAGTTCATTAAATTGAAGTCCAAAAGCATGCTTATTTTGAATTAATTGAAGTAGTGAAATGTAGTTTAAACAGAAATCTTTTTGGAACTAGAGATCTATTTGAAGGTTAATGTAGTTTATTATGCTATCAGTAACTATACATTGACCTTCCACATATGATCTGAAAAACTCGTCCATCTCATTTTTCTATATTTGATTTGGTTTTATTACTGATGTTAACCTAGCATTGGTCGTGCTGTAGGGCATCTTTCCTAGTTTTATCTTTATAAGCCCAAATTCGGTAACATATATTTGCTATTCTTTCCTGTTTTTATGACGGTTTCATATGATACTGGATAGTTATTATACTTCAGGTTATGACTTCTGCAAATCAATAAGCCATTTTTATGTACTGTTGTTTTCTGAATTTATGAATCAAGAACTTTAGTTTCATTGATCTCCCAGATGCTATATATGCAGTTTAATCCCACGGGTCTGGACCTTTTTGGCCTTTTCAAGTCTTTATCATTTAAGTAGCCTTGCTTTTCTAGGATTTTTTTCTCTGTTCTATTCAATAATTTCTACTTCTCTATTTCCCTTGTGTACTGGTTATTAAAGCAATTTTTGGTTTTGTGCAGTTTTGCTGTGGTTATTGACAGCAGCATGCATCAAGACAGGAAGGCCACAGATGGCTCGCAAAGCAATTGAACTCACAGAACGAAGGCTGGCTAGGGATGGTTGGCCAGAATATTATGATGGAAAAGCTGGTGGGTATATAGGGAAGCAAGCAAGAAAATACCAGGCTTGGTCTGTAGCTGGTTATCTTGTCTCCAAAATGCTGTTAGAAGATCCTTCTCATCTGGGAATGATTTCCTTAGAAGAAGATAAAAAGATTCTTAAGCCACGTCTCAAAAGATCTGTTTCCTGGACATGCTAATTAAAAACAATTATGTAGCCAAGTTTGACACATTGTACCATCATTTTTCATTCAAAAACTGTTCTTGATACATGAGAGTTCAGCACTTGCTCCGCTTCTCTCATCTTGTACACGTTAAATTATTTGCCCCTTCGATTCCAAAAATAAGATGATAATGAAACGCTTCTTAACCCCAAATGCTGTTCTCTTCGGATTTCCTGCAATTCCACATATCTTAAAGGGTTACTTGGATTTCTGTTATAAATTATAATATTATTACTACAAAAGATTTCTGATGAAGTCTTGTTCAAAAGAATCTGTACTGAGTTATATTGTAATAATGTCCATGCCAGTCTCAATGAACTGATTCATTTTATGCCTTCAGCTTTGAGCTACATTTGAGGTTCGAGAGTGCTTATGGTCAGAAAGTTACCCTAGGTCTCTTAAAATTTAATGCTAAGTATGGCAACATGAATTTTAGAATTCTGTTAAAAAACTCAATTTGGTAAAATGGACATGTCATCGTGGATCCCTTGTGACCCAGACATTCCTGGCAAAATTTCTTTGACATTATTTGGGGCAAGCTCAAGGGCTGCTTGGAGAAGTCTTTTCTCAATCACAACTAAATCACACGGCTTGTTTTTTTAACCGATTGGTAGCATAATAGAGAGTGGGTTTAAACAGTCATATCTAATTAGAACTTCGTAATGTAGGGTACAATTGAGTTGGTCTCGTGTTAGAAAGCTAATGCAAGAAAACTTATATTCTTGAAAGCGAAGTTACAAGTTCATATCCTTTTAAGGTAGAGTATTTCAGTCTTGTTTATTGTTTTTGGAATTGATTGTATATGAACTTTAGTGTTAATGTTTTGGGTCACACTCTGTGAATCATCATCAAATATGTCCAGATGATGGTTCACAGTGGGACCCAAAATGTTGACACAAAAGTTCATACAGAATCAAAGATCTAGAAGCAATAAGCAAATCATGATGGATTGTGGACAACCTGCTAGCACTTATTTATGTCTTATTTGTATTACAGTAAGGTATCTCCTACATTGAGTATGGAGTAGATTCATGCTACTTGTTATAAACCATCTGAACTCGAACATATTACTCAAAATATAAACTATGAAAAAACCATATTCATGTGTATGTTTATCCATATCCAAATGCAAGGGTCTCTATGTACGTGTACATCATTGAGCTTTGTAGAGCACAAATTCTTGTGATATTGCTATCAAGATTCGACTATGTAGTTTTGTGTCAAACTCATTGACTCATGTTTAATGATTAGTGGTTCACACAAACGCTTCTCTCATGTGAATGAATGGAACACTCGGCACTTACTGGATCTAGGTGATGCTCACAAAGGTTAAGCACTAGGACTTTCCGGGATATCATCCATCCCAGTACTACTCTAGTTCGGGCACACTTAACTATGGAGTTTCCTTTATGGTTAAGCTCACTCTGCATGGAACCTCATTTACGAAACCTTCACCAAGTGTTGTGCCTTATTAACCAGTCATTAGAAAGCTCCTTAACTTGTCTTCTGCCTATAAGCTTAAATTCTGTTCATACTGCATTTATATGTTTCCTTCATAGTTAATAGAGGACAATTGTTTTAGTAGAGATCCCTGGCATATTGCAGGTATCTTTTCCTCTGAGCCATGCAGGGATTTGATGTTTTTTATTGCTGAAGACAAGCATTTTTCATTCCAGTGATGAGAACATACCCTTGACAGAAATCTTGTATGTAGTATCATGCAGATAGGGAATTTTAAATATTTTGGAAGTCTATTTCAATAGTAAATATAATCTGTTTCTTCAAACGGAAGTTTTGTTTAGGCTCTTCAGAGACATTGTTCTAGGTTCATAAGTTAGGGTGAAGAGTTTTATGGGGCTGTTTGCCTTGTTTTTGGTTAGTAATCATTATTCAATTTTTGAGAGAGTTTTATGGAGCGGGCAGTTTTTCTATTTATTTTTGAAGCAATTGTAAAATTTGAAGACATGTTGAAAAAGAAGGAAATAAGGTTAGAGTATCTTGGGGCTGCTCCACATTTTTAATTAGTAATAGTTACTCAATTTTTCAAATAGTTTTACGGAGCTGGTGGCTTATTTATTTATTTTTAAGAAAATTTTGTCAATATGCAGCTTCCTTTTATTGGGTCTTATTTTCAATCCCTAAGTGGTAGCTGCTTTGTTAAAATAGAAAAAGATAACAATTCATTTTTTACCATGTAATTCAAATTCAAATTTGCACAAGAACATTCCTATTGTTCAATTTAAATGAGAAAACCCATAATTATCTGCATAAGGCTATTATGGGGTTATACTTTTTAGTTCAGTTTATTCATTGCAAACCCTTGGTTTTAACTTCATATTGTGTTAAACATTCTACACATTGTGCATTGAACTGTAGAAATCCAAGACAACTCCGATACACCAGGTGGGTGGACAAAATAAACTAAAATGGAAAAATACTCAATAATATATTTCATTAACCATTTTGCCAGTATCAATAACATTACAAGGTGCCTCTATTTATAGAAGTCTTTGATTGTTTCCGGAAATATCTAAATTAGCTGACATAGAACAAATAGACTTTTGTAGAACTATCTAAATATAAATAACTTCTAGAGCTTTATAACCCTACATATAAATTTGACCTGACCCTATTTAGTAATCCAACTAGAGTTTCTAGATTCCTCTAATATGCTTTTAACAATTTCATTTGAAGAGAAATTCACATTCCAACATGAACAGATCTTCGCAAGTTTCTGCAGACAATAGAATATTCGGTTTTCTTCTCAATACGACAGTATAGAGTTGTTATAGGAATCAGAGTATTTAATTTCCAAGTGAAATTTAAAAACTAATTACTATTGCGAGACACAAATCTTGTACTTGTCAATTAGACACCATCTTATTTTTTGTCATAGAATATGCTCGTCTAATTTTAACTACACATGCTTAGCTATTCATAGATTGTGTATTCTATTATTTGTAGTTTCCAGGATTTATGTATATTATAACAACAATTCAAGGCTACAAAATATCCTTCTTGCAGTTTATATGCCTGCCAGCTACATTATGTATCTATTTGTACTACATACTTGTCTCCATCTATTGCATGACACATTCATCCAAAAGAAAAATTAATGCAACAGGAGCATGTTGTTTCTTTCTAACTTATTTGGAGACTAATTTAACAACTATTGAATGTAATAAGAAAAAATAATATATATTTGTATTGTGTCCAAGCATATATATATGTCAATTAAATGTATTCAATATGGATGAGTTACCAATAGAGAGATGGACATTAGGATTTCAAAGACCATCTTTCCTGATCTTGACTATCAGTGCATATCCTTTATTGTCATCTCCTTGGGCTAACAAGGGAAAAACATCAATATCCATATACTATTATAATGTAGTGGAAGTGCTTCGATACAAATGATGCATTCTATACTTCTTTTGACCTAAGCTTTGGGATTTATAAGAAATTTTAAAAGTCTCCTACTAAAACACTATTTATAAATTAGAATTATTGGATTTGTGGTTGAGGACATTAATATAGTTTGTTATTTAAGTTAATTATAGTACTATTTTATATTTATTTAATTAATGTTAAAGTGCATATGATTCATTTAGTAAGATTTACGAAAATAGTTATTTCTATTTATAAGTGTTGATTTATTAATGTATCTCATTTTAAAAATAGTTGATTTTTTTTGGTAAAGCATTTGTTTTTGGTGTTATAGATAAAAATTTAATGCTCTAGGTTCTTGACTTAGTAATTAAGAAGTTTGTATTTTCTTGTCTTTTCTTCTCTAAAAGTGTCATGTTTGATTATAGGAATTTAGAAGCTTGTTAGCCTAAATTAATGTTGTTTACGTTCTATAGGTATTTGGCATGGATGACATCTTATCCTTAACCTACAAACCAATGGCAAGTCAACACACAAACTATGTCTCTTGGTTAGCTTGTCTTATCTATCTCCAAACATTTATATGAATTCTACACCTAATACTATGAAACCCTACACTCGAAACGAACTCTAGGATTGTTTCAGATTTAATCCCTATAATTGAATGGAAGGAGGTGGAGATGGTTCTAGAGAAGAGAGATATTACAAGCCCAAAGGGGGAAGTAGAAAGCATTGGGTATTTATTTGGGTTTAATTTTATTTTGAGAAAGCTAGGACAAAGAATTGGTTTTCTTTGGGTATGTTTTATTATCTATGATTCTTTTTTGAGTTGGACAATGATGTTAGTTGCCTAACTCAATAGTTGTCAACTCTTGTGATTTGATTAAAGGTCAAGGAGATATTTGGATTTCTTTTATTACATTTTGTTTATGACCAAAGCGTGTAATATATCAAACAAACAATTAAAGGATAATTGTGTTTGGTAAGAGAGGGATAGTCATGACCTTTTTTCTCCCTCCCTTCTCACACGAGTATTAAAGGGGGGAGATGCTAAGGTGTTAAAGGAGGGAACATCAAAAAACACATATCCTATAGTCAATGCTTAAAAGCATTTTTCTACACATTAAATCAAACTTCCATAGCCTAGTCAACATTAGTGACATGCGATCAACATTTTCTTATGAAAAGTCAACCATCAAATGAGACAAATTGATAACATCTAGTTTAAGCATTTTTATACACATTAAATCAAACTTCCATAGCCCAGTCAACATTAGTGACATGCGATCAACATTTTCTTATGAAAAGTCAACCATCAAATGAGACAAACTGATAGCATCTATTTAGCCATAGTCCATCCAATTAGACATAAGAATTTATTCAAGCAAGTATAAACACTATTTCAAAACAAAAATACAATAAATGCTTATTGAGAATAAATATTATAATCCATGTACATATACTACCATCATATTCCACTTGAACTTTTATGCAAACCAATCAATAATTTTGAGATATTCCATGACTATATTATCAACAAAGAATATCATTCCCAACAAATAAAAAATTAATAAGAATTAGAAGTTGTAGCATGCAAACTAGAACCTTTTCAATTGAAAACAATCAAGATTTATGTACTTGCATACTATCCAATTTCTAATGAAGATAAACAACACAAAAAGCACAAATGCTAGCGAGGGTCATTAAATTAGATCATCATGCATAGTAAAGAAGTGAACAACAATAACAATAAAAGGATAGAGAGAGAATCCTAAATGACCCTAGATGATCCCACAATAGTGGGTTACACTTTTTGAACATCTTATTTTTGTTGATGTCCTCTAGGCACTACATATTGATGTCGCTTTCTGACAAAGATAAATAAATTGAATTTTGATACATAGATCACAAGTTATGGATGTTCAAGTGAACCGATGTCAAAATTTTAGTTATCCCCACTTCAAAACTTAAATCAATACAAAATATTCAACACAATCATATGAAACCAATTTCAAACACTAGATATAAATGTTACAAATCTAAATTCAAAAGAACAATTTTCTTATCCCTTTTAGAAAAAAAGTTTTGTAGTACCAAGTGAATGTCGCTCCTTAAAAATGTTATTTTATGTTAAAAACTAGTTTTTGAAGAAAATAAGAAAATGGATACAAATCAATTCCAAAAAATTTAAGAAATTATATTTACAATCTACAAACAAAATTTTAAAACTCAATAGTTTACATAATCTTCAAATTTCTAACAATTTTGTAGCAATAGGTGTCCAAATGCCAAGTTATTTTTAGAATATTCATTTCAATGTCAAAGTTAACAAGAGTGTAACCCACTATTGTGTGATTGCCCCTCTCTAATCTACTTAAAAGTTAGAATAAAAACATCAATTGAAGTAATTAAACTCAATTGAAGAACAAAGATCATTTACAACTAAAAGTACATCAACAAATGACGATTATATCAAGGGAATTCTAATTTGAATCTTGTGATTCCTATAATGGAATTAAGGAAAAGATTAGACACATAAATATCTACTCATCAAGGATCAAACAAGACTTGCAATTGGAAGATGGGACATTACACTTAACCATTAAATGATTGTTAGCCTTTACATATTTTTTTCTATTCAAATATCATTACAGAAAAATCTATAGAGGGGGTCAAACAATCAATATTTGCAATACTATATATATGTTATGTATTCTTGTAGTTTTGTAACTAATGTGAACCTCCAAGTTCTCAAATATGTTATTATGATGACCTATTGAGACATAAAGGTGTGCTTATTATGATGATCTATTGAGACATAAAGGTGTCCTTAATCATCTCAAGGCAGAGTTATTCCCACTTTCTCCTATGAAGAAGTAGCTAAGTGGTTCAAGTGATTTATGTTGTGGGTGGGTTTTTTGTTAACAATTATGTTGATCATGTTTTGGTCTATATGGAAAGTGATCCCATTGTAATATTTCGATTCAATATAGATCTCTAGAAGGTGTCCAGATGGTTCGAGGGTGTAGCTTCATGCTTGATCTTTCCTTAATGACACTCTACTATTGTAAACATCTTTTTTTATATCAATATAACATATATTATTGCCAATCAAATTTTTTTTTTTTTGATCATTTGGTTCTATCTATTAACCACATGTCTAATCTTTGCAACCATGGTGATGTGCAAACCCTTGTTGGACATTTTTGTCTAAAAATTAGAGTACTTATTGTTGTCAACTCTAGATCCAATTACTTGGTTATTTTGCAAATTTCCAATCTCATTTTGGATAAAAACATTAAATTTTACCTTAATTTAGAGGGTGACTTGTACATTTGGGAAGTTGAAAGGACTTCATCCAATTGTTCTAAATTTTATCTTAAATTCCTCTCTTTGAGGTGTACTATCAAACATTTTATGTGCCTTCTATGTGCTTGCACATTTTCTATTGAATCTTAATTGTAACATAACATAGATGTAGTGAATTGCCCCCAAAAAAATTCATAATATCCCAATTTACTGATCATAATTTATGAGAATGACTTTATTTACATTATTTTCAAAGTATTTATATTACATGGATTTGAGTGCCCTTACATTGAAAGAAACTCTAGCTCTTTACTAATTAAGAAACCTAATTACAAAAGGAACTAGTCCTATGAAGTATGACCCTTATGAAAAAATTGAAAGAATTGATTAATATCAATTCTACACAACCCAAGAAGAACCTGTTAGCCAATAACCTATCACAAGAGAAGAATAATGGAGACAGAAGAAAAGTTGCTCTCAAATGTGAAAAATGCATAAGAGATAATGAAAAAAGTACAACGCTCAACCTTATAAAGGTGAGATAGAAACCCTAAACTAAAAAAGTAGGTTGCACATTATTAATTAATAATGTACCTAAATGAAGCTTAAGTAACTAGAGTAATAGAAACTTATATAATTAAATCAATATGATTTAATTAATAAGCATAAATGAAAAATACTCTAATACCCCCCCTTAAGCTGAAAGCAAGGAGTAAGCTTACCTAGCAAAGCTATGAAAGCAGAAAAAAAAACAAATGGGTCCCGACAACAAGGCCTGATCAGGTACCCAGTACAAGGAAATCTCTATAAACTAGAGTAAAGGAGAAAATCCAATGGGAAAAACCCCTCTCCAAAAAGAGATGTATGACTTCAAGAGGCTCTCTCAAAGCCATAAGTACAAAGCGTGACTTCAACACCCACCCCCCCCCCCCCCCCCCCCATAAGAGAGAGTTGAGGCTCTAAAGCCCCCCTGAATGAAAGAACCCCTGGATCAATGAACAAACCACTATGACTCCAATGCAGAGGAGTGAAAGTCAGTGGACACTATAAAGGGAACCTCGAAAGTTGAGGTGTCACTAGAAGGCCGAGTTGATGCTCAAAGGAGTAGACACGAGGATCCTGAAAGGGAATCCCTAATGTAAGTGGTATGATAGGTGTGTTGACATTGTCATCAAAGAGGAGATGAATGTCCTTTGTAGATTCCTCAACAACTGCACCTAGTGGCTCGATGAATGGAGCTGGAGGATCAAGCAGTGCTGAAGAAGAAATACGCTGAATAGAAAAGAGCTCAAGAGGAGGTGGCAAGGCAGTCACAACAGTAGTCTTAGGAACCACATAGAGGTTCAAGAAACCTGACTGTACCACATGATACTCTCTTAAAGGAGGAGAGTCGTGCTCTGGCAAAGGTGGACCAAAGTGTGAAAAGGAGTAGAGACGGGTGGAAAGATCATCTGTCCCTGTAGCAACAATACCTCCTGTCATACTATCCCGAATGAAAACTGAATTTGGAGTGAACTCAACTGTTTTCCCGGACCCATTGTGAGAAATCTGATAAACCGATAGAAGGTTTGTAGACAGAGATGGAACATACAACACATCATTGAATGTGCCATCCTAAATGCATACAGTGCCTTTCTCACAAACTATCATAACAATGTTATTCCCAATGATAATATGGGGAATAGGAGAAGCCTTAAAAGAAGAGAAGATCTCTCGAGAAGATGCCATATGGTGAGAAGCACTTGAATCCAATATCCAAGGGACCTGTGAAGGGGATGTGAAAGAAGCCCGTAATGCATGACCCTTTCCAAGATCCTATCTAGCTGTAGGATTGATAGAAGAAGATTGATAAGCAGAGCCCTGTGAGCCAGAAGAGGATGGAGAGGAAAGATTGCTCTTCTGAAGAAGAGCTTACAAATCCGCTATCTGTTTCTCATAACCATCAAACTTCTTCTGATAGCAAAGTGACTCATCATGTGTTCCCTTCTAACAATAGGAACATGTAGGTCTTTTAGTCTTCTGTTTCTCCTTCTTAGAAGAAGATGGTGGGCCAGTAGAGTGTTGAGATGAGGAATCTGATATCTGCTTCAACTTCTGTGTGCTTTGAGGTGGTTTGGCAAGCAATGCTTATGACTGTGAACCTATAAGAGAATCCATCTGAGTGAGCTTTGATTGCTCAGGAGTCAACCGGTCACAAAAGGTCTCAAAAGAGGGCATAACATGTCGTGCACCTAGAGCATCCATAGTGGAGTAGAAGGTAGAAGTGAAAATCTGATAAGGTCCTTGAAGCTTGGACATATCAGGAAGATACACTCATTATCAGATTTTGTCTTTCCAGCAACCTGTAACATAGATTGAAGAGACTTGAATTTCATCAAGAAATCCTCAATGCTGGTAAATGATTCAGGAATCAAGGAGGTAAACTCTGCATCTATTTGTAGAATCTTGAATTGATTCATTGTGCCAAATAAGGTTGAAAACTTTTCCCACATAGCCTTGGGTGTATTGAAACCATCCAGGTGTAACAGTAACCCATCTAAAATATTCATTGCAATGAAGCCCATTGCCTCACCCATTTTATTGTGCTGGATAAGAAGCTCATAAGGCCTCTATAGAACTAGTTGAGCCGCATCGAGACATGACCATAACCCCTTTTCCATAAGCAATCTAGTCATCTGTCCTGTCCAAGTATGGTAGTTGTGTGGTGTAAGGCAGACGACATAAGAGTTCACCATTGAGAGAAGAAGACAGAAGTAGAAGGGTCTTATTATGAATTGAAGTACAAAAAATAAAGTGCCCCCCCCCCCCCCCATAATAGATAATGATATCCCTCAAATACCAAAGAAAACAACTATAGAAAGCATAAAAAATGAGAAAAGAACCTGGATTTCAGATGAAGAGAAGAGGGAAATAGAAGTCTCTACTTCAATGCTACAACTGGAAGCTCAAATAAACTCAAAATAAGAAAAAACTAGCACCATTGTCTCCGTCTCTAAACTAGCTTTTTGGCACTTCTTTCGGATCGAAAAAAGACCTCTGTATGCCCAAGTTATGACCAAAAAACAATTGCATGTCCAAAAGAGGAGTTCTCTAGAAAATTACAGACCTGGAAAAAAATTTGACGGCCATACGAACATCATATGACATTTTGATGATGTCATTGATGACAGTGCACTGATGTGGCACCTCGAAATGCATGCCAAAAAATGCAAAAAACCAAAAATTTTGCCAAATTTGGTGGATCTCCAAAATTCTTGCCAAAAAAGGTGGATCTCACCAAAATATCCACCAAAAATGGAGAAGGAAATTTTTTTAATTTTAAAAATGCCAAAAAATGGCATATTCCCCTGACATGTGCAGGTGTACAAGCGTACCATGCTGACATGTACCTACATACTCTACCTGCACAGGTTGTACCCTAACGCTAATTGTACACTTTGCACAAGCGTACCTTCCTCTTACGCAGAGTCTAATCAACTTTTTAAAGCTGATAAAATGTTTTTAAATGCATGCAAACAACTTTTTTGAAAAAGTTGTAATAATTTTTTTTGAAACTTTTAGAAATCAACGCTTTTTTTTTTGCAAATTTTTAAAATAATAAAAAATGTTTGCAAGTGTTCTAAAAAATTTACCTCGGATTGCATGTCAATGGCTAATTTTTTTACAGATTGCTCTGGTAATCAAAATAGGTTGAATTTTATATCAAAAATTTTCGAATCGATCCTCTGAATCCATTGGTGAGGTCTATTTTTTCTCAAGAGGCCTCCAAAAAAAGTGTATCCCCAGATCCAACCAAAAAAAACTTCTGAAAGATCAAACCCTTGAAGCTCCAAAAAATTCTTCAAATCAAGAACAAGCAGCCACAGATCTAAGCTCTGATACCATGAAAGAATTGATTAATATCAATTCTACACAACCCAAGAAGAACCTGTTAGCCAATAACCTATCACAAGAGAAGAATAATGGAGACAAAAGAAAAGTTGCTCAAAAAAGTACAATGCTCAACCTTATAAAGGTGAGATAGAAACCCTAAACTAAAAAACTAGGTTGCACATTATTAATTATTAATTAACTAATAATGTACCTAAATGAAGCTTAAGTAACTAGAGTAATAGAAAAATAATATAAATGAAAAAATAGAAATACAATAATACCAGCAACAACAATAACAACATAGGCCTAACGATTGAGGGAAAAAAAAACATATTATGTAGCAGCTAACACTTTCCAATAAGCTAGAATGGAGTGGCTCTCGTGAAGTCTCCCGCTCCTACTCCCACCCATGTTGCTCACGTTGGGTTTCAAACTGTTGATTCTCCCACCCATCATCCTTAGGTTGCTGCTAGGGATGCTTATCATTCTTATCTTGTGGTTGTGGAAGCTCTCTGTCCTCCTGTTGCAGCTCGAATCGCTACTGTAGCTCCTACTCCAATTGCTCCTACTATAGATGCTCATTGTTCTCCTAATGCTTACCCTGGGTCTCGGGTTGCTATGGGGAGATCTGCAATTTCTTATGTAGATGTGGTTGCTTTTGAGGCAGGTATTGGTGTTCCTATTGTAAAGAGGGGCCTCCGTTCGACTGTGCCTATTTCTGTAAGTAACCTACTTGTGCTTCATCTAGATTCAAAAAAATGTTGTTGAGATTTCCAAATATGTGGAGGATTACTCTTCTACTATTGTTATTTTTCATTTTAGGAGTTTTTGGCCCTCTCTTTCAGATTTGCATGCTTGGATTTCCAAATATTGGGAACAAATCATTTCAGATTTTGTTCAAATTTACCCTGTGGCAAGGGGTCTTTTTATTGTGAAATTTGTAAATGTTGAAGATAGAAATTCAATCTTGTGTCCTGGTTTCTCTTGGGAGGAGAGGTTCCCCTTGATGGCCAAACCTTGGTATCAGGATTTTGATCTAACTACTAAATCCTTTGATAAGATTCCTCTTTGGGTAAGGCTACTGAATCTTCCCATTCACTTTTGGCTAGTTCAATCTTGGAGGTTGTGGGGGAGGCCCTTGGGGACTTCTTGTTGCTTCACATTCTTGTGGAGATTGATGTCTCCAAGGGGCTCCCTGAAAAGATTAAGTTGGCTTCTCCAAATGGTTCTTGGATTCAACTTCTTGATTATGAGGGTATTCCCTTCAGATGTAGGAAACGTCATAAGAATGGTCATCTCGCTACGCAATGCTCCTCTGACAGGGTTAGATCAAAGAAATCACCTTCTTGGTGTTTGGGGGGTTTTAGAGGATCACTATACCATTCAAAAAGTATCCACAGATGTGGATGGGATGGATAACTCTTCTTAGAATTATCTTTCTTTGGCCAAGGATTATGTTGTTGTCTCTGATGATTCAAATGTTGTCCCTATGGTGACTTTGACTTACAATTTTGTTGATGTCCCTTCTTTTGCTGCTAAATCTGATGATTCGAATGATGTCCCTTTGGCGACTTTGATTCAGAATGTTGCTGTTGTCCCTTCTTTTGCTACTAACTTTGTCCATAACACTGTTGCTAGTGTTGATTTAGTTTTTTTATCTCCTATTGCAAGGGTTTTTGGGGTTTGTAGTGGGACTACCTCTTTTCTGGTAGTATGCCCTAGGGATTGGCAAAAGGCTATTGGGAAGGTGGAGGATGGATGGACATCAGTTAAAGGAAAACAATTCAAATCCTCCAAACCTTCATTTGATATGTCTTTATGTTCTCAAAAGATTGGACCAAAATGTAAATCTTGATGGTTTGTGGCTTTTTGGGTTGTTATCCCTATTGTTGGGAACTTTAGTGTGTCCCTCTAGTTTATCGGGTGTTGTTCCATAGTTGTATTAAGATCCTTCATTGTTATATCTTTCTTGTCCCTTTGTACAAGGTTTCAAGTCCTTTCAAAACCTATTTTTGCTTAATCAAAACACTTTCCAATAAGATTTTGCAAGTTTGAGGTATCCTTCCACTCTTAATCACTTGGTCTCGAGAAGAAACCTCTAGCTTTCCCCCTTTAAACTAGTCTATCACATTAGCATTGTTAGCAACCAAATTGATGTGATTCTTCCTAGCTAGTCGTTCCAAAGTAGAACTTTTTTATTTCTTTATTTAATTTAATTTTATAGAATGAAAGGCTACTAGATGGTCTTTTTCTAAGTTTTCTTTTGTTTGATAAAATCATTTTGATAAGCTTCCATTGATCTATTTTTGTTTCCTCTCCAAAGCACCAACTCTTTAGATTATGTTACCCCTTGTGTTATTGACAATAAAAATTATTGATATAATTTTCCATATCCTTAATAAATTAATATTATTTTTCTTTGCATACATGTTGAGACCTTTGTTTACTTGAATTTTTTAAAAAAAGTTATTGGACTTTCCACAACCACTTCATGATATGGAACATTGTACATTTACACATTTTATCTAACTTATTTGATAATTTATTGTTCTCAATTCTTGTATGGAAGTCAAGAGGATTGCATTCATTTTCTTTTTAATCAAGATTACAAAAAGCTAGAATCTACACAGAGTAAACCATCACCATAACTTGTAATACTATCTTCATTGATGTCCTTAATAATAATCACTTCTTGCCTATAAATGTGGCACCAACAATTTCTAGTCATGTTTAAATGATATTAATGTGTCGGTTAAATCATTACATCCACTGCTCTTCAACATATATAATTTATCCTTCTAATTAACATGGACCTATTAAATTTTGGATTGAACTTATAATACAACAGATACAATTTTTTACAATGATGTATTGTAGCTTACCTTATTAACTTAGTACACTTACTTTTGTACTAGCAAATGTAATATTGAATAATAAATACATGCAATACAAAGTTTGGAGACACATAAACATATATTAATTCAATGTCAAAAAAATACATGTCACAAACAAATTAAATTCATTCATATGGCAACTATAAACATGCAAGTTATCTTTACATAATGAACCTTAAACCCTTTCAATACTTTGACTAGATAAAATATCTTAAAACCACACATTATTATTGGTCTTCACCAATCCCTTACTATCCAATGCTAACCTCGTACCTCTACAATTTCATGTATTCTAAATATATATGGAACAAAGTAGGTGTAAATACTCGTTTCATCTTCCAAGATTGAAAAATTCCTACCATGCAAGCCACCAATGAACTTTCCCAACCATGCTTAGTCAACTCATAGTATTTTTCCCCTATTATTAGTGGCTTAATCTTTTTGCTACTTTACTATAACTAAGAAAATGCATAAACATCATTTGCACAAAGCTTTAACCTTGGACACATACTTCGAATGAGCTATGCCTTTACCATGTGTGTATCAATAAAAAAAACACTAATGCAATCAATTTTTTCCTTTGCACAAGCATAGATCTCTTTTTATAGAGCATTGTAACACTTAGCATAAACACAAACAAACAAATTGTTTCTAACAACTACTTTTTGCATGATGCAATAGTACATAACTAAATGTTATAAATACTATGTGAATAGACATTTTTTAGATTAGATGATGAAATGGACTAGAGATAGTATTTTATGGCGTGGAAAGTAATGCATTATGACTACTAGGAGAGAGTTGGCTAGAGAAATTATTACTAGCACTTGCACCCAAAGGAGCAAGTGATACACCAATAGTGACAAAATGTGCAACTCTATATAAGATCCACAAATATTTTGGATAGACATTAAAAAGACATGCAAATAATCTAAATAGAGAAAAAAAAAGTAAACATTTTTAATTTGAAATAGTTAACAATTGAATTTGAGATAGGTACATTCATATTCTTAAATTCATATTATAAGAAATGTAGAAGAGGAAAGCAAAAATCCAAGATAGTTACTATTTTCGAAGCAAAACAGTAGAAGCTTTTAGCTAGAGATGTACCCAACAATGAAACAATCACAATATTTGGAAGTTATCTATTAATTCCATTTATTACTTTATAATTAATTTTAAGTCTAAAGAGTCTTGATTAGAGTTGCTTCACATTTGATAGAATACTACTTTCTTTTACTTTCAAAGTTTTGGCTTGGATGAGGGATTTTGTCTACTGTTAGAATCAGAAAACCTTTAGTTGATATCATGGGATTTTTTTTTATTGCTTGAATAATGCTATTTTCCTCTTTTCAATTAATTTAAATTCTGATGAATGGTGGTCCCTACATAGACATTACCTAAAGTTTGCACCTTTCGGTTTGGCATTCCTTTTAGTCTCATCAACTAGGTTCTTCAAGAAGTTTTTTCTCAATTTTGTGGAAGTTGGAAGGATGTTCTGATTTTTCTTCAAAGATCCCCAAATTTTAGTTTTAAAAAATCACTAAAAAAGGCACTTAGACTATACACAAAGCATGTAGCACTAAGTTGTGTAGATAAAGAATGTTACCAATAGCTTCTCCACAAAACATGTAATTAATAATCAGTTTCATTTAGAATAAATATAATCGATACCCACAACATAATACACATCATATGCAATAGAAATATGGTAAAAAAACAACGTTCATAGCTTACATTAGGTATATGTACATACGCATTAATCAATAAGTTGCATCAAATCACCACAAGGGGTATCCTCTCACCATACCTATAACACAACTTTATATGTCAGGGAAAGAGGATATTGAAATGAATAAATGTAGACAATTAAAAAATGATGAAGTAAACACACATAAATTCATATATATCAAGGGAAAGTACAATATTTTGTACCTTTCCACACTATAGTGAGAGTTGTTTAATCAAGACTATTCCTTTTTTTGATAATTGTATATGGATTATTTTTCATTCTTGAATGTTGATCAAAGGAGTATGGTGGATCTATACGAAGGTTGTCTAGTGATTTAACTCTTGATATAGTTGTAAAAGTCAAACAGCATCGTTCCACTTTACCAATATCAATTATTATTTACAAAAGTGTCAATCCTTGGGATTTATGTATGGCGAGTTCTAGTGACATGGATAGTGGTGTTTGTCTATGATTACCCAAGGTTATAGGTGTTATAGGTCAATATTTGGGTCATCTTGGTCCCAAGGTGGGATGTTGTAATTATCAAATTAGACCACATATAGAGGTAGTTCTTGTTAGTGTAGTTTTTTATTTTTCCTATTTTGCTAGGTTTTTTCTACACTTTTAATAATCTCACTTAGGTTAATACAGCATGTCTTATTAGGTGAATGGTTGTGAGGTGTCACCTTCCTACATATGAGCATCCATTAGCTATCTTGGGAAGATACTTTGTTATCTTTAGTCCAATAGATGGTTGCTCCTCATTGGTTGGTGTTGCCACCTCCTCCCTCTTCCTAGCCTATATAAGCATGCTACCTGGCTTGTATTTGCATCTCTTGTATTTGCATCCTCTTAATGCTATTTTGCTTCCAGCATTTGCATTACTCTCTTGGAGACTAACTCTATGATGCTATTTTGATTTTGTATCATTTGCATTCATAGTTTAGATATTTATTCTTTGCACTAGTTTTTTGGGTTATTAATCTTATCAGATTCTAACATGGTATCAGAGCTTTTCTATGTGCAAGAGTAGATTTTAGTTTCCTTATTTGAGAGATTCGGGGGGACTAATAAACTTTATTGTAGTTTTTTGAAAAATGAAGTATGCTCTTCTCTTGCATCTTTGGATGATCTTGAGAATCAAAAAAGTTTTGACAAAAACGGTTTTTCTTTGGGGTTTCAATCTCAAATCTGACAACCAACTTGCATATTTGGAGTTTTCAATCAGTTTTGCAGGTTTCAACACGCCATTGATGGACTTAGGAAGTTGATCCAGCATTTGCATGTCATATTTTGGTTGTTGGGGCCGTTTCTTGATTTTTGGAGCTATTTTTTACTGTTAAAGGCGTTTGATTTACACTACAGCAACATCTTCTGTACATCAGCAAGGAAAACGCTTTTTGGGTTTTGTTCGTAGCGCCGAAAAACTATCTGGGTATCTTTTAGATTTTGCATGCAATCTATATATTTTGCAAGATCTGGCGTAGAAAGCTACAACAATACCCCTCTCCGTTGGCAGTCACAGATTTGAACGCAGTTTTCAAATGTCTCGTTCTTGCTCATACGGACTCCGATTTTGATGATTCTTGTTATGAACTTGGCTATTTTTTTTGTGCTCTATCCACTAGTGGAGTTGTTTTTTGATTTTCATGAATGAATTCTTCAAAAATTATAGATTCTCAGCCGTGACTGTGCACAGTTCTCGTTTTGGAAACTTCGAAGGATCATAACTTTCTCATACGACCTCGTATCGAGGCGATTCTTTTTTGAAAGTGCATGATTTTTTGAGTAGATCACAGTGGTGCTATTTGTTTCCTTGATTATTGTGCCCAAGTTTCACTTTTAGCATATGCTCTTCATGAGGGTTTGTAATGCATTGAAATCAAGACCACTAAGTATTTCTTTCTAGTGATAGTTGTAAACACACTAAAATAAAGTGCCAAATCATATTTCTTTGGGAGGGGTTCTTTGATTGAGTAAAGAGGGGGGGGCATTGTCGTGGCTGGGTTCTCTTCTTTCTAGCATTTCTTCTCTGTATTTCTTCATCATGGATCAAACAAATATGCCCATCCTAACTCCATACGATTACTTTGAGTGGAAATCATGCATGACAATTCACTTAAGGAAAGCTGGGTTAAATAGGATAACTATGGGACTTGAAACTGAACCTGCTAAAGATGAAGATAAGCCTAAGTGGTTTAACAAATGTGATGAGGCATTTGGAACATTGTGTTTGTCTATTTCTCCTGACTTGCTATTTCACATTGAGTCTTTGGATACACCAAATGAAGTATGGACAAAGCTAGAAACACTATTTGGCACACGAGATTCAATGAGGGGTCATATTTTAGAAAATGAATTAATTAGTTTGAGTCCAGGCAATTTCAACACAATCCAAGATTTCTTCACCAAATTGAAATCACTAAGGCTGCAGTTAAAACAATGTGGAATTGAAAAGAAAGATGAACAACTGATTCTTAGTATTCTCTCTAAGCTAAGTTCAGAATATTTTGTATTTGTCTCTACCTTCTATGCTACTAAGGGTGCACTTGGTACTCAATTCACCATGCCATCTTTAGATGATTTTGCTGTCAATCTCACTTGAGAACAGGACAAGCTAATCCAGATGGGCATTCTTAAGTCCTCTAAGTCACATGCCTTGGCTGCCAACCAAGGCACAAAAGAACAACAAGGACAAAGTAGTAACAACAATAGTGAGGACAAGAAACAAAAGAATAGCGAGGAGAAGAAGGATCAGATGCTGGTTTCTTCAAAAGCAACTATTGATACACCATCTTCCAAGGGTGATAAGTCTAAGAAAGAAAAGGTCAAATGTGCCTATTGTAAAAGACCTGGTCATGATGAACATAAATGCTTGCAGAAACAACTTGATCACTTAACATACATTCTTGAGAAGAATAATATCAGTGTTCCTGAGTCTATCAAACAAAGTTCTAATGAAGTGTCTAACAAAGAAAAAGAAAATAGCAAGGGGAAAGGAAAGGGCAAGGCCCTTTTTACAGTTGCTTCCTCACCATCCACTTGGGTTCTTGATTCGGGTGTTTCACACCACATGGCTTCATCTAAGGAAGAACTTGCATCCTTGGAGCCGTGTACTATGCCTTCTATTTTGATGGGTGATAACACTCTTGTTGAGGTGTGTGGGAGAGGGTCTGTTGATGTGGGGGATGACACATTCCATGATGTTCCTTATGTACCCTCATCGTCAACTAATCTCCTATCGGTACACCAGATCACTCACACAGGTTTAGGCAAGCGGGTTGAGTTCACTCCTGATTTAGTGGAGATACGTGAGTTGCACAATGATTCTACAGTTGCAGTTGGGAGAGCAGATCATCAGTCACGAATCTATATGTTTTCTCACTTTGTTCCTAATCCTCCTTTGACTGTTTTGCTCACTCACTTTAATGATGTGAGCAGATTATGGCATGAGCGGTTTGGCCATCTTAACTTTCACTACTTGCATCAGCTTAACCAGCAGAGCATGGTCACAGGGTTGCCTTCTACTTTGACATTGGAGTCACTTGGAATACATGATAGATCTTCTGATGGGTCAGATTCACTTGAGCAGTTTTCTACCTCCACTTTTGATGCAGAGAGTGATTCAGAGGACTCACCTCCTTCCTCTCCTAGTCATCATTCACAGGTTGATGATTCTCCTCTAGATTCTCCATCTTCTGGTCCACTTTGGGCTAGACAGACCTTGTAATTTGCAAGTGATTGGGTTGGGGATCCATCAGACACCAAGCAAACTCGTTTACAATTCCAGGATGCTCTACATATCTTCATTGCTACTGCCTCAAATCCACAATCCTTTCATGAGGCTTATGGTATTTTCGAGTGGGATACAACTATGCAGGAAGAGTATAGTTCCTTGATGAGGAACTACACTTGGGATCTTGTCCCTTTTCCTAAGGGAAGAAAACTTGCTCGATGTAAGTGGATCAACCAAACAAAATTTGCAAGCTTTGCTGGAGGTGCAGGATGCTTCATCTTTTGTGGGGGCCTCTTCCTCTCACTTGGAGTCCTAATTTTCTTTGGGGAGTCTCTTTTCTCTCTTTTCTGGGGGAATTTTATGTACATGGGTACCTCATTAGGCTTGACTTGCCGGGACCCATTTCTACATCCACCTAAGCTTCGCTTATGGGGGGGGTGTTAGTGTAGTTTTTTATTTTTCCTATTTTGCTAGGTTTTTCCTACACTTTTAATAATCTCACTTAGGTTAATAAATCATGTCTTATTAGGTGAATGGTTGTGAGGTGTCACCTTCCTACATATGAGCATCCATTAGCTATCTTGGGAAGATACTTTGCTATCTTTAGTCCAATAGATGGTTGCTCCTCATTGGTTGGTGTTGCCACCTCCTCCCTCTTCCTAGCCTATATAAGCATGCTACTTGGCTTGTATTTGCATCTCTTGTTTTTGCATCCTCTTAATGCTATTTTGCTTCCAGCATTTACATTACTCTCTTGGAGACTAACTCTATGATGCTATTTTGATTTTGTATCATTTGCATTCATAGTTTAGATACTTATTCTTTGCACTAGTTTTCTGGGTTATTAATCTTATCAGATTCTAACAGTTCTAGGGGCTTACAATTAGGGATGTACACAATATCTACCAACTCCCCACATGATCCATTTACAAGACTCGTTTGAATCCAGAGGTTTGTTGTTAATATTGTTTGATGGTCTTTACATAGCAAGGGTATTTATGAAAGTCGATCGACATCACTATCAATGTTTGGTTTTAGGTGTGCTTTTACTATAATATTAAGTTTAAGAGAAAGATTGAGTAACTTAAGCATTTTTTGTGTGTATACCCTAACTAAATTGTTTGTAGAGTAAAGGTGCATGGACTAGTCCAAAGTAATTTGTTCATAAACACATAGTGTTTTGTTTGTACACTGCATGAGTAATTCATAATCTTGTTCAATCAAATCATATTGTGAATAAAAAAGAGCTTTTATGTCCTATGTTGTTGGAAACTATTCTATGCCATTGTAATTTAGGCTATTTAGTATCTCAACACTAAACATGAAGAAAAGAGTAGGGGTTTGTATCTAGAACTAATCGTGATTGAAATTTCACCATGATGTTTACTCCAATACATTTGGGTTACCTTCAAGGAAGATCCAAAATGCATCAATTCTTCAGCCAATTGAGTGTTGGGCAATTGTTATATGTGCAAGCAAAGGCTTTCAATAGTGCTTGGGATAGAGTCATCTAGTGGGTTGAATGCAAAGACCATCTAGAGATCTTAATCTAGATATAGTAAATGTTAGTCATTGTCGTCATCTATTGTGTCAGCCTTGGATATTTGTATACACTAAGAGTCCACAACATGGTGAGTGGAAGTCAATTTTTGCCACCTAATGTTATAGGTACAATCGGTATACTTTTTTTATCTAGTTTATTCTATGGAGGCCCATTGTAATTATCAAAATGTACAACATTATACATAGGGATAGATGATGGCTCACAAACTAGCTTGTAAAAAATGTCAACAATTTTACCAAGATATTTATAGATCTCTATCCCTCTATATTTCTATACACATATGTATGTTTCTAGCTTACATATTTCCCCTATCTATCTCCTCATCCTCATCTTTATATCTTTCACACTAACACATATAGATACTCCTTTCTACCTTCCTAGTTATATCAAGTTTGAGAAGTAGAAGCTAGAAGGCGTGAAGACTTCAAGGTGTGAAAACTCTAAAGGTGTAGCTCTTCAAGTAGAAGTTATTGGTGAAGCTCTTGGTGTGAAGACTCTTATTTAGGATTTCTCTTATGTTGAAGAAGTCATATCGTCTTGTGGGTGTTGTAAGGATTTTTCAAGTATAATAAAATTATTTGTGAAGCATTTTTTTCAAAAAAAAAAAAAAAAAAACTGGAGGAGAGAGAAAGTGACGAAAATTAGAGGAGAAATAATAAAAAAATAAAAAAGAGAAAAGAAAGGAAAAGAGGATTTTTATTTTCGAGGTGCATAAGTGGCATAAATAGAAAAATAAGAAAAATAGTTGTCATTACATTAATCGAGGTGTGTAGGTGGCATCTTAGAAGCTTGTGGAAAGTTTCTTAAATCTTGCATTTAATATTTGTTGTGATCCATAAAGGAAATGTAATTTTCTAATTGGGCCACATGGTGGTGTTTAGTTGTAATTCTAGAAGGTTATGGAAGTTGTAGAAGGTTGTGGAGGAATTCTAGAAGGTTGTGGATAAGTCATGCATGGGGTGGTAATTGCCTATTTAAGCAAGGCATATGAGCATTTCTAAATCAAGCTCAAGGAGAAGCTTGAGGAGTGGAAGCTCAAGGAGAAGCTTGAGAAGTGGAAGTGCAGGAGCATCTTGCATGGAAAAAAAATAAAAATTGTGGAGGAGAGAGAAAGTGACGAAAATTAGAAGAGAAATAATAAAAAAATAAAAAAAAGGGAAAAAGGAGAAAAGAAAGGAAAAGGTGATTTCTATTTTCGAGGTGCATATGTGGCATAATAGAAAAAAATAAAAAAATAAATGGTTGTCATTCCATTTATCAAGGTGAGTGGGTAGAATTCTAGAAAGTTATGAATATTGTAGAAAGTTTTGGAAGTTGTAGAAGATTGTGGAGGAATTCTAGAAGGTTGTGGATAAGTCATGCATGGGGTGGTAAGTGCCTATTTAAGCAAGGCATATGAGCATTTCTAAATCAAGCTCAAGGGGAAGCTTGAGGAGTAGAAGCTCGAGAAGAAGGTGAAAGCTCAAGGAGAAGCTTGAGAAGTGGAAGCTCAAGGAGTAGCTTGGAAAGGTGAAAGTTGTGGAAGGTGAAGCTTGGAAAGCTTGGAAGTTGTGAGAGAGAAGGAGGAAGTGAAGAGTGAGTTTTCCTGAGTGTGTAGATAGAGTGCTGAATGTGAGGCAATTTACACTTGGATCTTGGATTAGGTTTGTGAGAAGAGCTAGTAACTGCGGTTTAGAAACAAGGAGGTTGTTTGGTGGCTTGCGAGCACAAGTTGAGATCTCAAAGGTTTCTACCAAAGTGTGGATCTGGACTAGCTTGGGTTTGGATTGGATCTTGAGAGATCTTCTAGAAATGTTATTGTAATTGCTATTCGATTTTCAAGTTTAATAAAATTTCTTGGGAAGCATTTTGTCTCTCTTTGTCTCATATTGTTGCATTCTTGGTTATGAGTTAGTAAGGGTGGTGTGGCCCTTTGTCAGTGGTATCAGAGTGTACCTTCGTCAGTGGTATCAGAGCCGTATCTACATTACTTTCACACTAAAACATATAGATACTCCTTTCTACCTTCCTAGTTATATCTTATCTTAATTCTCTATTTATATATTCCATTTCCTATATTTCTCTTTCTCTTGTCTATCTATCTATACTTTTATCAACTATCTATATATCACTTTATATATATATATATATATATATATATATATATATATATATATATATATCCTTCTCTCCCTCCCACTCTCTAACTCTTTGTCTCTCTCTTCATAACTATCCCTCACTTTGATATTTGATTCCCCTCCCCCTATGTGTGTGTATTGATCTTTTGACCTCTTTATCTCTCTTCTCTCTTTCTATTATTCATCTTGCTCACTCATTCCCCACTCCCTCCTCTTATATGTACCTATATTTCCCTATCTCTCTAGATATCATTTCCTATATAAATTGAATACTCTCTCTCTCTCTCTCTCTCTCTCTCTCTCTCTCTCTCTCTCTCTCACACACACACACACACACACACACACACACACGCAAGCTTCATTTCTAGGTTTAAGTGTTAAAAAACAATAAATAAACTTTTATTTTCAACATGATTAATAGCATAATTTTAAAAGTTAATGATATATTATTTTATTTTCATTTTTAAAGTTAGTAAATATTAAAAAAATCTGTTTATAATATTTAAATTAATAATTCTAGATTTTAAAAAAAATAATTTTCTAATCCTAAATATACACAAAATGTAATCTTAACGAATTTATTTTTACAAATATAGTAATATTATTTTCAAAATATTAATGGCTAATCAAGAAATACTTATGAATGATAACTTAAAACTCTTCCTTTACTATAAAATATACTTAAAAAATAATTCAAACCAAATAAATAAGACATTTCAACTATTTTTCAAAAACTCTCCTTTATAAGTTTATTTTTGACTAGTTGCATAGTAATGGATCTCAAATTCGTGTCATGCAAGTTGAAACGTACTCTGGTCTACATGAGACAAAACCTATTGCAATCTTTCAATACCATGTGTAAGACATAGGAGAAACAAGAATAATAAATAGAAGCAACAAAAAAAAAATACAAACCATAAAACTACAACCCATGGTAATGTGTTGTATTAATTTGCCACATATTTTATAATGACTACCTCATTCATTGTAAAACCTTATTCACCGCACTCTACCCACCATTTTATGGTGAATGAAATCTAATAAACTGGACCATATTTTTTCGCATGTCCTATTAGAATGTTCAAACAATTTGATGAGCAATCTCTTGAAAAGTACAACTAAAAGGCATTGAACCTCTATGAACTAAAATTCATTTGAAAGGTTATGGTCTTTTTAAAATTTTAGTATGAGATGTATAAAGATGTACTTTGCATAGATTATAAGGAAGATGTGCACATTTATTTATTTCTCTAAGATGTGTGATTTCTTAATGTTCTAATATATTTTGGAGATTATTTTGTTGAGTATTATTTTATTTTTATAGAAAGAATCTATAATCTTTTCATCATTCTCTAGTTCATTTGGTCCTAAGCATACATATCATCTACATTTAGTAGGTGTTCAAGAAGTATCTTCTTTTTTTGAATTCAAATCTATTTAAAAAACAAAAATTAAAAGCCTTCCAATGTTCGTCTATGCCAAAACCACATCTTTAATCCTTCCATATATATGATTTTGAGTTTGATCAATACTATGATTTATATAAGTCCAAGTTCACTTTGCAAAAAGAGGGGTAAAAATTTATTAAGACAGAAAGGAATACAACAAGGAGAGCTCAACAAGGAGCTCGATCCTGAGCAACAAAATCATCAAATTCTTGCACCATCTCAAAGGACAGTTGCCCCCTATCCCTAATATTCCAACCCGGATCATGACTAGAAGCCCATTTGGCTAAACAAGCAGCAGTTCTAGTCCATTCACGAGGAATATACATGAACCTAATGAACTGAAAAGAGGAAGAGAAGAAAAGAATCTGCTTAACAACAGTGGCCAGCTGCCAACTAACATCCTCAAGCTCTTGCAAAGAAAGCATGTTCACCACCACCTGGGAATCAGACTCACAAATAATCTTACTCCATCCCCACAAGCAACACTGTTCAACAGCCTATAAAATAGCTTGAGCTTCCATGAGATTGTTAGTATAATCACCCTTATGAACTGAGAAGAAAAATTTAACATCCCCAGAACTACAACGAGCCACTCCGCCAATACCAGCCGGACCAGGATTCCCACGGGAAGAACCATCAGTGTTAATTTTCAGAACTCCATAGGGAGGAGGAGTCTAGTGCCCATCCCGGTTAATATGACCCTTCCTCTGATGGTGAAGCTACCTAGACATAGAAGGAAACCTATGAGCTGCAACCCCATCCTGCAGATGAAAATTGAGGCGATTACAGATAGCAAGATCAACCGGATCCATACCCCCATCAAGCTCACACTTCACAAGAAAAGTTTCTTGAAGAGAATGTGATAGTTTCCACCAAAGATGCAAAACACCAAGCCGAACATCTTGGAATATGCGACAATTCCTCTCCAACCAGATATGCCAAAGCATGAAAGATGGGCCAGCAATCCAAGCAACATGGAGAGAAGAAGACTTGGAGGGAGCACTACCCAAGCAGGCCCAGAACTCAGGCAAAGAGGAAGCATGCCGACAAGAGCAACCCCAAGCGCTCCACCAAAGGGGCCATATCTGAGTAGAATAGGAGCAATGGAAGAACAGATGGGAGACATACTCCTCTCCATGACCACACAAAACACAATAAGAGGGGCCCTGAAATCCACGTTTACAAAGATTATCCCAGGTAAGACAACGGTTGTGAGCCACTAGCCACATGAAAAAATTGCACTTGGACCAAGAAACTTTATTCCAAACTTGCTTCCACCAAGGGACCTCAGCATCCCCAAATAATTGTCTAGTTATCTCCTGATACCCAGCAGAGACATGATATTTACCAGACAAGGTACCGCCCCAAGCCAAAACATCTGGACCAAGCAAAGAAGAACACTCTCTAGAGGCCAGAATTTGAGAAAGCTCCTGAGGATCCATGTCTGTACCTCCAGGAGGCCAATCAGAGGAATGCTTCCATCTGTAACCAACAACAGGTCCCAATTGATAAGGAGTCTTGTAATGAGCCACTTTATCCCATCCAGCGGCAAGAAAAGAGTCACAAAGAGGCTGAAGATGAGGGTATATGGATAAAATGGAAGGGAATCCATCCCAAGCATCAGACCAAAACAAAGCCTGAGAACCTCCTTTACATATCCAGAACAGACCCCTCTTCACCAACATCGCACCTGTCTTCAAAGTATGCCAAACCATTGAGCCACAACCTTCAAGAGGAAGTGCAGAAACAGAGCAAGGATCAGCACCATGAAAATATTTATGAGTGATAATACGAGCCCAAAGTTGATGTTGTCCAGAGCACCATCGCCAATAAAGTTTAGCAGCCAAAGCTTGACTACTCAATAGAGCAGATTGAAGACCAAGACCACCCTCCTTTTTAGGCCTACAAACAGTTGCCCAATTAACCAAGCTCCATTTAGTACTACGCAAATTACCACTCCAAAGGAATTGTCGAGAAAGAGCATCAAACTCCTTGAGAAAGTAAATAGGTACAGCATGAACCATGCTTCTATAAGTAGGAAGAGCTTGGATAACAGCTTGAAGAAGAGTAACCCGGGCAACAGTAGAAAGCCATCTATGAGTCCAATGATTTACCTTATCCTGAAGCTTGGTAATCAAATTTTTCGAGAAGAGATGTGGCTTCCTGGAAACAGCAATAGGAATGCCAAGATAAGTCAAAGGAAGTGAACCTATCTGAAACCGTAGGATACCAACAATCCTGTGCTGAATAGAATCAAGAGTGGTAAAAAAGTAAATGAAAGATTTGTGCTCATTAAATTTTTGGCCTGAAGCTGCCAAATAAACGTCCAAAGCATGTCGAAAGGCTTCAGCTTTCTTGATCCTAGCAAGATCGGCAAGAGCAGAATCATCAACAAATTGAAGATGGGAAAGAGAAGGTAAGCCATTACCCCACCGCCAGCCTTGAATAGAATTCTAGGACACCTGATGCTTAATGAATCTGCCCAAGCCTTCAGCCATGATGATGAATAGATATGGGGAGAGAGGGTCACCCTGGCGGAGGCCTCTAGAAGCACCAAATAGTTGTGAAGGTTGACCATTAATAAGAACAGAAAAAGAGGCAGAAGTAACACAACTCATAATCCAACTCACCCAGTCAGAGCTAAATCCAAAAGAAAGAAGAATACTCCTTAGGAAGCTCCATTTAACTCTATCATAGGCCTTAGCCATATCCAGCTTAACAAACATGGCTCTCTCCCTTGAAGTAGCCATAGAGTGAATAGCCTTAGTAGCAATAACCACCCCATCCAAAATTTGTCTGCCAGCAACAAAACCACCTTGTTCTTCTGAGATAATAATGGGAAGCCACCTTTTCAGTCTCTCAACAATCAGCTTAGTAATAACTTTGTAAACCACATTACATAGGGCAATTGGTCTAAAAAACTCCAATTGATTAGCACCCTCTCTCTTAGGAATAAGAGTCAAGAATGTAGAGTTCAAAGCTCGAAGCATCTACTTGCTAGCATAGGATTCTTTAACCACCTCCAACAAATCATGATTAATGATGTCCCAAAATTCCTGAAAGAATTCAACTGGAAAGCCATCAGGACCAAGAGCCTTCCCCTTAGGCATGCCAAAGACCACCTCCTCCAGCTCTTCCAAAGAGATAGGACGCATGAGATAATCATTCATTTCCTGAATGATAAGGGAAGGAATACAGGACAAAATAATATTTTCTTCATTATCAGCTGGAGGAGAGTCCTCAGAGAAGAGGGTAGAGAAGTACGAAATAGCCTCCTGGAACAAAGCTGGCAAGGAATTCAGTTGGATACCTTGAGAATTAATCAAAGAACAGATAGTGCTCTGATTCCGGCGAGATTGCACTGTTTTATGGAAAAAGGCAGTGTTTCGATCACCTTCCTGGAGCCAATCAACTCGAGCCTTTTGCTTCCAAAAAATTTCCTCTCGAAGTTCCCATTCTTCTAGAGCTCTAGAAGCAAGGGATTCAGCCTGGCCAAGATCCTCTGAGAAACCTCGATCTCTAATCTCCCTTGTGATGACATCAAGATTTTGTTGAGCAAGCCTCTTCATAAAGTGAAGATTCCCAAAGCATTCCCTATTCCATATCTTGAGCTACCTTTTAACATATTGAAGCCTTTTAGAAAATGAGAACATTGCAGTACCATATGCAGGAGCACCATCTTTCAACCAACAAAAAACAAAATCACGAAGAGAGGAGTCATGAAGCCACATCAACTGGAACTTAAAAGGAGTATGCTTTGGAACATAAGCCCCTATAGCGGAAAATTTGATTGGCCAATGATCTGAACCCCTCCAATCAAGGATTTATGAAGAGATAGTAAGCGTGCCACTAAGCCAGAAGCAAGAAACAAGAAATCTATCCAGGCGTTTTGAGATAGCAGCAACACCAGTCTTGCGATTATTCTAGGTATAGAGGCCATTAGAAGGCTTAACATCAGAGAGATGCAAAAGAGATATGTGTTGCCGAAGAAGAGCAAAAGAAGGCCCCAATCTAGCCAAACCACCATGCTTCTCTTCCAGACCTAAAACTGAATTGAAGTCCCCTGCTAACACCCAAGGATGATAAGGATGACAATTTCTAACATATTGAATATGTTCCCAAAGTTCCTCCTTTCCCACAAGATCAACAGGTGCATACACATTAGTAACCATGATTACCTCTCCTGAGTCTAGACCAGAAGCTACCATAAAGAGAGCTGAGCGAGAAGACATCCAGCCAAGAGGAGAAATTTTTTGAGGATCCCAAAATATAGCTAAACCACCAGCACTGCCTGTTGCCCCAACACACTGGCATTGGCCACGAGACCAAATACTAGAGGCATGTTGGACCATAGACTCCACAGAGAGCTTAGTCTCTTGGATACAAAAAACATCAGGACTATGATCAACCACCAAGTTATGAATAGCCTTTTGTCTAGGGATGCTATTCAACCCCTTTACATTCCATGAGAGAATAATCATCATTGGGTAGAATTGGGAAAATGAGAATCCAAAGGTTTCACTGAACCAAACTCAATCAATATATCTCCTGTGAGCTTAATCTTCTCTTGGTCTGTTTTGCGCCCACTCCTTAGAGGGGGAGTAGAAGAAGCCCGCTTAAAGGGTCGAGGCAGCAACCCCAAGGGGAGAGGAGATCCCTTGCCCTTACCTGATGGTAGCACATCCTTAACCAAGTCAACCAAAACAACATCATCATCTTCCAACACTGCAGGAGTCACCAGAGCCGCTGTCACAGGAGCTACAGGAACCTCACAGTTCTGATATACTACAACTTGAGATGCCCCACAAGCATCATTAGGAACATATCTCTCATCTGGGCAAACTGGATCAGAAGAGATAGGAGGAGGAATACCCTCCTCTAGAACCATACTATCCAACACCTCAAAGCGGTTAAAACCTGAATCAGATAATCTTTCTTTCAAAGGCCTCTTTTGACCACGTCCCTTAGCTCGACGGCGAACAGGGGTAAATCCATCCTTATCTTGCATTTGAGCCTTACCCTTACCTGTAGCATCTTGTGGATTCATCCCCTTGGTAGTATTAACCATTTGAGATTGTCCTTTCCCTGTAGTATCTGCCAAACCACCAGCATTGCCAGCTGTAGAACGATCCACTCCTTTGAAACTCGAGTTACGGGGGCACTGCCGCAGTAAATGACCATACTCATGACAAATCCAACAACGGAAAGGGAGGGATTCATAATCTAAGTGCTGCACCCAAGAAGAATCCCCCAGACAAATTTCCAAAGAATTTGGTAATGGGTTATTCAAATTAATTTCAACACAAATTCTAGCATAAGAAATAACCTTTTTATCGAGGGATTGATGTGCGATCGCAGCTGGCTTCCCCAACAAAGCAGCAATTTGTCGAAGGATGTCTTCACGCCAAAATTCCAAGGGAAGACGAGGCAAGCGAACCCAAACTGGCACTGTTGAAGGGAGATCCTCAGCAGAATTAAAACCTGAATGCCAAGGTTTGACAAATAACCCCACATGGTTGTAGAAATAAGGGCCTCCTTCAAAAACACGATCACGATCAGACATGCAAGAGAGTACAACAAAAAAATAACTATTCCCTGCCAACATAATCTCCATATCGCCTTCCACCTGCCAAGAGCGGCGGATCCATGCCTCAAGAGCGGATAGGAAAATTTGAATTCCAAGAAATTTGCATATCAAAGCATGCTTGGTCCAATAATCAATGTCCTCCATTACAGCCGTTGGAGGAATAACCAGAATAGGGCGATCATGGCTACGCGGAAAACAACCATTAACTTTTTTCAGCTTGAAGCTCTCCCCTGAATAAAACGATTCAGATCGCATTGCACGCATAGTTGGAGAAGAACCATCTGTTCTCACCAACAGAGAAGAAATCCCAGGCCCTGCCATGCAAACAATAAAACCCCAATCCAAAATTGACTGCAGAAGATCTCCAAAAACACCAACGCAAATTATGTCTAGTAGCTAGCAATCCAAACATAACAGAAAAATAGTAAAGATCAAACACCAAGAACAGGCTAGGGAAAAAACCCTAGCCCAGCCGGCAACCAATGCTTCTCCACATCCTCCAGCAAAACCCAAAATAGATCCACAAACTCCTCATGTAAATTTTGATAACATGGTAAAAATAAGAAAATTCAGGAAAGTAAGAGGCATTCCTAGTTTGAAGAAACCTAATGTTGGTCTATGCAAGAATTCTTAGATCCATCTTTATAGTTTTACTAGTTTAAATGACTCGAAGTGTATGTTTTCACATCAATACTAGAATGAAATCCTTCCCATCCATTTTCAAAGCATATTTTTTTCACAACTACCTATTTTGCTTTTTTCTATGACTGATAATTTTCCATTCAGATAATTCTAATGTATGAAAGTGTGGAGAATAGATGTACTAGCATCACCATTTCTTAACCATGTCTATAGCATTAAAAATTACTATTTAAAAAAAAAAAATTCTTCACATCTTGATATTATGTAGAATGATGGTACCATTGATTCTCATGAGTGATTTCATGTAGATCCTAGTGAGGGTACTATTCATTTATGTATTTTAATCCATTTGAATTACTTTTTCAGTTTTGGTTTCGAGTCCATAGTATTTTTGCTTCATAACCATTGTATACACCATTTATGAGAAAGCTCAAGTGTTCGTAGAACCTATCATGAGAAAGGAGCTCAAGTGTTCATGCAACCTATCATGAGAAAGGTGACATGCAAGAATAAGAAATTGTGGTGAAAAAAATGGGACGGTGTATGGGTTATGCAAGGGCGGCGTAGACAAAGAAGTAGATGCAAGTATTGTGTCGAAATACAAAATCAAATATTTGAAAAAAGAAACAGTGTGTGTATTCTATTAAAGATCCTCTCCTTCATAAAACCTTCTTTTGTGTGAAAACTCCACCTCATGTAATAACCTTCTTCTGTCTCTGGCACTATTGAATTACTAACTCTAGCTACAAATACGATAGTGGGTGCAGTCGTCTTCTGGCATATTCAACATTAAGTCTGAGCGATAGCGCCTAACCCCCTACTGATATATAGAGAGCGGTCTCTGATTATACCACAAATTTATATTGAAGACTAAATGAAAACTACCAAATACATGTCATTTGATTCATCTATTGGTAGCATGTCATCCATCACTTTAATTTTACAACATATGTCCCTCTAAAGTTACAATAGTCGACATCAAAATGCCAATCAAAATTCAACCATCTATTTAAGCATAGAAGAAGCGATCAATTATCCTCTTCATTCATCCTGAGAGACAATGCTTAGACAACAAAATATTCCAATGCATGAAACAAATCTTGCATTCTAACCATCCAATAGTCATATGAAAGACGAAGCTAAAACTCTGAATAGATTAAACAAGAATGAGAGAATGAGATTCAAAATGAAAATTCAGTATACAAAGCAGTGTTATCTGGTTATGAGATTCAAAAGGATCGAGTAGGTATATATCTCTTTACATATATTGCCAATTATTTATTCTCTGGTCAAGGATTCTGCAACTGGTATTCATTTTCCATTCAATCATTGCAAGGGCTTTGCCCTAGCTATACTAGCCTTGGACACTTGAAATTGTGCATTGAATTTTGGATGCAAAGTATTGCTCCTTACTACATTATAACAAGATTGGTGTATTTGAATTTGGATATCTGCATCAAAAAGTTGGAATTCTATTATGAGAGGTTCGTTCCGAATGGCTTAAACATCACACACTAAGGCTTGATTCCTAGTGCAAAAGTGTTAAATAGTCAAAGTTTGACTTACTTTTTCAGGCTTATTTTCTTCCTTAGTGTGTGATGTTTAAGACTACCCGATTTGTTCGTGTCTATGTCTATTGTTTGAACACCATCATTTGATTGGGGAAAGCATGGGGTTGAGTTGAATCATGGAAGGTCGCTCAACAGGAAGCCTAAGAACTTTCAAAATAATTAAAATGTTCATTCTGAATTGTTGAATAACTCAGGTAGGCGATGAATGAGAATGAATGCTCTCATCCAATCACTTAGATATATTCAAATTGGTTAATCAAATTTAATTTGAGATTCAATTTGCAAATCTAGTGAAATGATAAAAGATATCTCGCTTCGGATTTGATAAATCAAATTTGATTTCAAATATGATTTGTGAATAGATTTGTAAATCTTGTGATACGATAAAATATATTTTGCTTTTGTTGCAAAATATTACAATCGGGTAGAGTGCTTGATCTTTCATGATATTGCATTTACTGAAGGAGATACACAACCCACTAATCTAGTCTTGCACATTCCATTAATCCAATCTTACTGAAAACCACCTCTTAAAAATAGTTAGTTGCTTAAATCGAACTGGTTTTCGATGAAATTCTCACATATAATAGTCTATTGGCTAAAAATTAAAATTTAAAATACAATATATCAAACCTACAATATAAAATCGAATGCGTTCAAATATGTCCAATTTTGAACAAAAAAGAAGAATTAATTTTGGTAGAATGAAAAATATTCAAGGATGAATTTAGTTCTATTTTTAATGTTCATATAGAGCGTCGGTAAAATGAGGGAATATATAAATTAAAACTTGAATACATACATCCACATAAGGTGTTGTAGAAAAATGATGAAAGTGTAAACTACACATTTTCATTGTTACAAAGGTAAAATAATACCCACACAAAATCAAATTAAAAAATAGTGGTCAAAATTAAAGGTTAAATTGAATTCAATGAATAGTTTATTGCTTTACAAAAAGTCTAAAGATGCAATTTACTTTTGAGCAAAGACGATTAGTTTTTATAGGAAAATTATTTATCATTTTTAAAACAAACTCTTCATTTAGATATTTATGTGAGGTAATTTTAAAACTAGAATTAAAAAATTCTGCTTTGAGTTTAATTATATTTATGTTATTAACTTTTTTTTTAATAAACATAATTTTATGAACAAAAGATTGCTTATTAATTCAACGGTGTATATATGTAATTTTGGATTAACATTTGGAATCATAATGACATTCATGGATATTATCAATACTCTATTTCTATATTACAATTTAAAATATTTTAAAACTAGCAGTTGCATGCTTTTGTACATGCAATGAATGCGCCGATAGGAGATGAGATTTAAGAGAAAAATGTAGAATGAACATTAAATAATGTAAATACATTTTTAAAAAAAAAAAAAAAGTTGAAGATTAAAACATCGATATAAAATTTACAATATTTAGAAAATTTGAATATTGCTTAAGAAATGTGTTCAATAATTTCAAGATTATACAATTAAACTCAATTTATCAAATATGAAAAAAAAATCATTTAAAAAAAACCATCAAAAATTTTATTACCAAAAATTAATAAGAGAAATACAAAAAAGTATATGAAAAATTACGACATCTCTAACAAATATTCTATTGACTAAATAAATGATAGAAATTGAAAAAATAATATTTAAAGAAAAAACTAACCTAATATAAAAAATAATTTAAAGTAATTTAAAAACTAAAACCTAAATCAATTTAAAAAATCAAAAGTTTAATAAATAAAGATCACAACATAATCTAATGTGGAGATCACAAATAATTGGTTTTTAAATAAATAAGAAAAGAAAAAAATAGTTAAAAGTGGATATTTAAAATATAATCTTATGTGAACAAATTAGATTATTAATAATTTTAAATTTAAATAACATAATATTTACTAAAATCTTTTAAATAGATTAATAAATATTATTTATTTAAATTAAATTTATCAAATATGAAACAAATATTCATTCAAAAAAATCATCAAAAAATCTATTATAATTTTAAAAAAAAAAATATGTCTAACAAATATTCTATTGACTAAATAAATTATAGAACCTAAAAAATATATATTTAAATAAAAAATTAAACTAATTTAAAAAAATTAAAATAATTTAAAAACTAAAGTCTAAATCAATTTTAAAAATCAAAAGTTAGATGAATAGATCACAACATGAGTTAATATAGATATCACATCTAATATATAGAAAAAGAAAAACAATAGTTAAAAGTGAAAATAACAACTAATAAATATCTAAACAAGAGTTAAAAGTGGAGGGAGATAAAAACTGCCGGTAAATAATTAATGGGAAGGATTTTCAATTTTTTGGTCAGACTTGCAACTTTCCCGGCCAACTTGCAAATTTCCCATCAAAAATTTAATTTTTGGGAACAAAGTTCCCACAAATAGCCTATCGGCTAAAATATATCCAATTAAAATAAATATTATATTTTTATCAAATAATTTTTAATTGTTCAAAAGAAATGCTTATAATGTCGTAGTCGAACTTAAAAAAAATCTTTGTTAGGTTAGTTAAGTATAGATTTTTATTTTATTTTTAAAAAATATGTTTTAAATAATTAAATTAACTTTCAAATACTAGATATGAAATTGTACACTCATGGGGCAGCAAACTTTGAGATTAACCATGGAGGAAACTCTGTAGTTAAGCGCGCTCAGGCTAGAGTAGTACTGGGATGGGTGACCTCCTGAGAAGCCTCGACGCTTCACCCCTGTGAGCATCACCTGGATCCAATGAGTGCTAAGTGTTCCATTTATTCTCATGAGAGATGGATTCATGTTGAATCACTACTCATGAAACACGGGTCAATGAGTTTGAATCAAAATCACACAGTGAAATCCTGATAGCAATATCACAATTGTAAACTCAATCTAAATATATGAAAAAGATGATTTAAAATTAACTAAAAAAATCTAATTGAATTTATATTATATTTAGAATTATATATACAATGACAATTTATTATCTAAGAAAAAAAAAATCATAAACATGAATATCTCCAATCCTATATGGTAAATAAGATATTATAAAAAATCAACATATATATCTATATTTATATATAAACTAAATGTAACCCTTAATTGATATTACCAAATAATAATTAATTACCCCAAAAATTTTACAATATCCTAATCTATACCACTTCATCTACCTAACTCAATTTTCTCTATAAATTTGATAAGTCTTCAAATGAAAGGGCTTATATGCTAGAAAATTAGTATAGCTTAAAGTGCAGCTTTCTTTTCCTCTTCCCTTTTAGTGATACAACTGTTTAAATAATTTTGATCTTTCAAATATATGACTTGAAGTTGCACATATAGTCGACTACCTAAATTAATACAGGAAGAAAGGAAGGCAATGTGGTCTTAAGCTGCAGAAGGAGCAGGAATGAAGGAAGTGGCACATGAAATTTTAGGGATCAAAGAATTCGATATAATCCTTTCTTCTTCCTGTTCTTCCTTGCAATGACTGAAATCTAGAGATTCATCGTTGTAAACTTCCCACCATTTCTGAACCAACATTTTTATATCTTCCCTCTGCATGTTGGCTTCCTTCCCTGTGTACCTCCACGGCTTAGATCCCTGAATGTGCCACAACAAGAACTAATTAGAAACTTTGAAACTTCATATTCTATTGACTTAGTCAAAATATAGAAATTAACATCATCAGAGACATTTGTTTATGGTTGACAGTATTATTAAAACTTAGTTGTATAGTTTATAGTTTTCAGAGTTAAGACAAATAGATCAGTCTTTCATAAGAAATCTGTTTTTTTTCTGAATGAAACAATTAGCATTCATTGTATCTAAGTGATATTTAGGGATGAAGCATTGGACTTTTTGGGAGGCCACCATCTCAGAATTATTTATACAAGCATGTTCAACTGTAGAGTCGCCTCAAGGTTAATGCCCATTTAGCTTACTACTCCATTTTGGAAACTTTCAGCTAGGGTTGTCCCTTATGAAACATCCATTACAGAACTCTGCTAACTTATGAATTGATAAGTAGAAGAGTTTTCCAAAGAAAGTCAAATCTACAGACCTGCTTAACTATAGAGTTGTCTCAAGATTACAGCCCATTTAGCTTTGTACACTTTTTGCAAAACCTTCAGCTAGTGTTGTACCTTATGAACTATCTGTTATGGAATCCTGCTAATTTATGAATTGATAAGTAGAAGAATTTTGTACAATAAGTCAAATCCACAAACATGTTTAACTGTAGAGTTGTTTCAAATTAGACTATTTATAAAACCTTCAGCTAGTGTTGTGCCTTATGAACCATCTATTATAGAACCCGACAACTTATGAATTGATCAGTATAAAAGTTTACCATAATAAGCCAAATTTTAACATTAGTGTCAGAATTTAATTCTATAAATAGAACGAATACTAAGTATACTGTTCATCGTCATTGAATTGAATTCTTATGAACTACTACTAATAAAACATTGATCAAATCCTAATATCACAATAACAATTCTCAGAAAACACAAATTGTAAAGATCACAGCATATCTGAAACAACTTACATCTGCGCAGTAATGGACAACCTTCACTTTTTCAAGCTGGACATTTTCGGGATGGCGCCAGAGCATAGCGAGAACGAGGTTATAATTGAGAGGGATGGGCTTGTAGGTCTTGTGGAAGAACATGTTGAGGAAGTCCTGCTCTGCAAAGGGGGTGGGGGGAGTGTTGTGGAGAGCGTGAATGAGGGATAGGAAGGTGAGCTTGCTGGGCTCGAACACGAACATACCAGCGTTAAAGTAGAGGGCAGGGGCAGGGCCCAGTTGGGTGTGAGGCCATTGGACTCTTTCTGGGCACTGCTGGCAGTACCCAATCTGGTACTGAGACGTATGGGACCACGTCTTCTCGCAGAAACAGTCCATCGCGGCGTACAAGTAACCATCCGCCATGTCCATCAGATTGTCAATGTTCTCGTACACCTGAATGTCTGCATCCAGGTACACCATCTTGCTGTACTCTTCAAACTGCAGCACCCACGTTCAAAAACACTGTCTCTTCGTTAAATCCAAAACATATAATGGCAGACACAACAATCCAATGAACAGTTCTAAGCTTTTATGTACGAAGAAACCTTAACCAAAAGAATTGTCAAAATAACAGAGTCTAGGGTGAGTGCAGAAGTTAGGATGAATTATTCTTGGATGCAGAGAGTTCATAACTTTAGGTGTTTGCAATTAGAATGGGTAGTCATTAGATCCTCTAAAAAAGAGAAATTGCATAGTGGAATTTATTTTTAATGGTAAGCTCAAATGAAAAATACAACAGTGTTGCGATTGGAAAGAGAGTCAAAATGAAAAATACAAGTGTTGGGATTGGGAAGGTTTGGAGAACATGAAAGAAGTGCTAAGCGTTGGAAATAAGTTAGATTTAAATAGATAATGGGTTGGTTATATAAATCAGTAATTCGGTTGGTAGAGCATTAGCAAATGGGAGATTCTAGTTTCAAGTATACGAAAGACTGACATAATATAAATTATAATAGGTTCTTTCAGATGTTACAGTTTGGAGTAATTAATGAGACGTGGCTAATTATATAATAAGATCTAATAGTAGAAATTGATATGTTATTAAAAATCTTAAGTGCAAAATTAGGAAGGATGATTAAGAACTTGAGATGCGCAAAGTTAGGATGGACGATTAAAAGCTTGGAACTGCACAATGTTAAAATGGATGGGTATGAACTTAGGATGCTCAAAGTGTCCAAAACTAAGAGAGAAATTGCACAGTTGACATTTGTTTCCAATGGCAAGCTCAAGAGAAAAATAGAAAAGAGCATGAAAGAAGCACAAGCGTTGCAAATAAGCCACACTTAGACCAATGATGGGCTGGTCATATAGGACGAGTAACTCAGTTGATAGAACACTTCAATAATAGAGAAGGGGTCCTAGATTCAAGGTCTATCTAGTCCTTAAAAGCTCAACATGGTATAGAGTTAGGTAGTGTCCATAATTCATAATCCCAAGCACCACCTTCATAATGGCCTGATGATGGACAGTCATATAGAGCCAGTAACTCAATTGGTACACTTCAGTGGCAAATAAGAGGTCTTAGGTCAAAGTTAGAGCGGGAATATGAAAGCTCAATAGATATCATGGGCTGTCAGATATACAATCATTACCTTGGTTGTTGAGGATTTCAAAAAAAATTAGGAAGTGCTAGGCCCGAGACTTGTGGACTTCTATATAGAACAAGTAACAGCAATAATATTTTCTGCAGCAAATAGGAGGTCTAGGTTCAAGAATATCATGCTTGTCATATAGAATAAGTCACTCTTTGCTCCTTCAGCAAATAGGAGGTTCAAGTCTAAATATTAGCGACTTATGGAAGCTAAACATGATATGAAAGCTAAACTAAGCTACGAGCCCCAAGAACAGAGTGACTTTGGTCGGAAATAATAGATTACCCATATAAGATTATAAGGTCAGTAGGTGAGCACTTCAGCGACGAATAGAAGGTTCCAGAATACTGACTGACCTATAACTCAACGCAAAGAACAGAAGATGAAAAAAGATAGGATATATAGGACTGACTGACCTATGAAAGATCAAAAAAAGGAAACGAAAAGAAAAAGGATATAGACTGCAATAGATTACCTCCCATATGCGGAGTTTGGAGTAATTGATGACATAGTAAGGCATGGCGAACTTCACTTGATTTTCCGGGGGGTAGATGGGTTCTATCTCGCGACATATACAGCCCTGTGCGATCAAAATGTCCCTGTGTTCTTGTGGAACATCGGGAAGCATGGCGACCACGAGAGGGTAGGCGCTCTTGACCCTTCTGAGGCCTTTTGCCAGCCCCACCACACCCATCCAGTAGTCTCCTTTGCCCGCCAAAAAGGTGAGGAAGGCCTTTTTGCAGCACCCTCCCTTCTTCAACCCCTCCGGAGCCATCTTCCCCACTCTTTTTCCTCACCCTACCCTCTTCATTCTTCCCCTCCCATATATAACCCAAAAGCCATCCCCAAATTGAATTCCAAATTGCGCCAAATTTGGCAGAAATGAAATTCGAGGTGGGGCATCAGAGAGAGTTGTTGCCAAGCTTTTCTAAATTACAGTTCACGGCTGAAATTGCTTATCTGGAATGCACAGATTGAAACGCCCGGCTTTCAGTGGCGGTAGATTGTGTGGCTGAGGCTGCTAGCTTCCAAAGAATTTTGAAGTTGTTTGCCCTCTGGCTCGGATGACTCTGCCACGTTGGGCAATATTCTGTGGCTCCGGATTGCAGATTTTGAAGTTTTTGCCCTATTTGGAATCGATAAGAGATTAGGGGTTGATGAGTGTGAGGAGTAAAATCACACCTGCATCAATATTGTATGCTAATCAACTGTCAATTAGCACTGATTTGCGTTTAAATTATTTGATTTGGGTTTGAGTTTTATATTAAAATTGTATATAACTTTTGTAAAAAGATCTTAAATGATTAGTAAGTTAAGTGGGCTTATTATTGGAGGGGCAATATTAGGATGGGTGACCTCTTCAAAAGGTTCAATGTGAGCATCATCTATATGCAATGGGTGCTAAGTGTTTAATTTGTTGTCATGAGAGATGGTTCTTGTGAACCACCACTCATGAAACATGGGTAAATGAATTTGACTTAGGAAATAACATAGTTGAACCCTAATAGCAATATCACAAGAAATCAACAAAGTTGTCCAAAGATTCACAATGTTAACAAACATCTTTTGAAGTTTGTTAAATGATGTTCTTTTTCATATAGAAAATCATTCATAATTGCTTGCATATGATTTCCACATCCTATGATGTTATTGCGTTCTACTTCTAGAATCGACAATGTGAATTTATTTCCTTGATGTTTCAAATCAAACTCCATGATCTACTATCGAGAATGTGATAGCGAAACAATAAAAAAAAACAATCTTGTCTTGTTATCTCATTCTCAATCGTGGATCATAGAGTTTGATTTGATATGTTCAGGAAATAGGTTCACACGATTGATTCCAGAAACAATACATAATAAAAACATTCACAATGTTAACAAACAAGTTTTAGAGCTTGCTAACTAATGATCTTTTTCATATGGAACCCCTCATACTAGATTAAATAAAACCATGTAACATATGCATCAAGTAATAGCCAAATGTTATATGAAAAAAAAAGTAAGTGGGTTTTATAGTCCACGACACTATGCCATAGTTTTTGGGTTTACATATGGTGACAGTGATATGAGACTACCTCGTACTCTTTTTGAGAGGCGCTTGGCGCTACAAACGAGGCGTACATACCCTACCCCCCAGTGGGATTTGAACTTGTGACCTCTCTTTCAAGAGTACAAGTTCTCCACCACTAGGCCAACTCAGATTGTATGTACCCTAGAAAGTTTGTACTTTAAAACAAAATGCAAAAGTAAAAGGCAGTGTAAAGACCTAATGTGACACTAGGGTTTTGAAGCTTGTTAACAAAGAGGTAAGGGAATTGAAATATGTGGATGTAATGTGATGCTATGGTAAATGCACGAGTGAACAACAAATAGTGGGTTCTATATGCAAAGGACTTCAAAGGTAATTTATTTTAACAATTCACTTAAACACGCGATTTGAACATTTTGGTGCAAGAGTTGACATATAATGAATAGTTTAAAAGAGATAAGCTCTAATATGTGATTGAATATTAAATTGTAAGTTTAGGAATTGGATCTATATAAGTATGAAAACTATATCAAATCCATTAGTGCAAGTTCAAATCTAGGAAATGAACTAGTAATCTATGAGCTCATAAATGTTTGAGGGGTTAGTTTATGTTTTTAATGTCAAAAGAGTAGTCATATCAAAGGAAATCTTATGTTAAGACCAATTTCTTCATTCACCCAAACTAAGTAACATTAAAAAAATGGCAAAAATGCAATATATTTACTTTTGACCATCTCATTTTGTCTCCACATTCATGTGCATGTAAATTTATAAAAGTAGGCATATTAACATAGAAAAAAAAAAAAAAACTAAAGCACAACTAAAAGAAGAATCTTGTTAGAGCAATGATCTAAAGTTGCTAGTATGTATAAATATTAAAAATGATAAGTAATAATTTGTACTCCCTCACTTTTATGTTCTCCTCAAGGTGTACATAGAAATTAAAGAAGAGAAAGATTGGATAAAAATCAGCCACAATAATAGTATTATATATATAAACAAATATAAGTATGACATAATGTGCATGTAGCAAAGTATGAAAACTTGAGCATGAAAAATATAAAGATAAAATTAATAGAAAAATGAGGATATATACATTATTTAATTGCTTTTATGTAAAAAATATGAAATACAAAAGATATCCCTACTTTGTACCTTAAACTGATATACAACATTTCTTTCGAGTGGCAAAAACTAGAGAAAAGCATGGAATGTAAAACAACAGTTGAAAGAATAAATCTAATCCTAAGATTGAACCACAAGATTTATCACATGAATCACATGAATTATTGGCCCACTAGAACCTTTTGTCCATAGCATCATTAGATATACATGAAATAGATTGAGCAAATATTTTTATGAGCTAAGGTGTCAGAGAAAAATAGAATATTCTTAGAACTATTTTTTTTCTTAGGATGTATCTTTTTAAACATTTGTCTCATTGGGATTCCCACCATGTGTACTCTTAAAATTTTTTTTGTTCCATTGATGTATATTTGGATGTAGTTTTTTATTTCTGTATTAGTATGTACAACATCACATGTTAGATATGGAGATCTTATCAATATATCTTAAGAAGAGTCGTATCTATTATGATGAGGTATAAAAGATGATTTTCTATCATGACTAACTTGTAAATCTTATCAATATATCTTATGAAGAGACGTATATATTATGATGAGATATAAAAGATAATTTTGTATCATGACTAACTTGTAAAATCAATTGTTTCTTAATTGAACACTGAATTTATTGTATAAGTGTGTTATGTTTATGTATAATATTTCAATATACTAAATAATATGTACAAAATTTAAAACTAGTATGCTTTTTGACATAGGTTAATATGGACCAATTCTCTTGATGAAAGGTAACTTGATAAGCATAGAATTTTAGAATTATGCCACACATTTACAATGGAAATTGACAACACAAATACAAGTTTCCAATTAGATGTCTAAGTGTAACATTTATGTTTTAAATTTGGAATGATATAAACTAATCCAATGTAAAACTCTTTGTGATATTTATGTTTATAAGTTTAAAATGTTAAAAAAATAGCTGCAATCATTTTTATATAAACTGATTTTATTTTTTATTTTTCTAAACGAGGTCATCGCATCTTGTTAAAAGTATACCGCCATATATTATTCATTTAATGTATGTTTGGATGTAGTTTGTCTTTCTTTTCATGATATCATGTGCCACATAATGTGTTAGTTGTGTATGTCTTGTCAATAAATCCTTGGAAGTATCTTATCTATTATGATGTGGTGTGAAAGATAATTTTGCACATGTCCATGTAACTTATAAAACATTTTTTTAGTAAATACTGAATGGTGTGTTAAAATGTTACACATCTACTCACAAATATCTTATCTATTATGATGAGGAGTGAAAGATAATTTTGCATGTCCATATAACTTGTAAAATCTTTTTTGTTAATTAAATCTGGAATGTTGTGTTAAAGTCATACGCATATACCCAAGATATTTACATATTTCCAAAGGAGGATAGCAATGACGATGATGATGGAGGCAAAACATCAAGCTTTCATTGGTTGTGGCTATTTTCGAGGTCATTATTTTTGTGATTAATGTGGGGATTCTACATCCTTCGTGATTCTATTTTTGTTTGCATATATGGTCATGGTTGTGGGCTTCCATTTGTAGTGAAAGCGGTGTTGATTTGCCTATGTTTGTGGAAAGTTAGAGCAATAACTTGATGGAGGGGTTTCTTTCCTTTGAGGGGCTTTCCTCATCCTTTTATAGGTGGTAGTTTTGTGGTCTCTTGGGGTCCCCTCTTTAGGTTGTGTGGGTTTGTGGGTCTTGGAGTCTTTTGATTTCCTCTATTGGTGTGTTTGTTCCCTTCTATTAAGTTGTAACCACTTCAACTCTCTTGTTGTTTCTCTTCTAGTGTGGGAGATTTGGGCTATTGTGTTAAGGCATTTTATGGGTTATCTTTTCTCTTGGTTTTGGGCCTCTTTGATTGAGGTTTTGAAGAAGATTAGATGGTCTTTTGGTCATTGCTTGGCTTGTCATCTTATTTTGATTGAAGTTTTTTGGTGGGTTAGTTTTGTTGATGCCTCTTCTCTTATTGGTTCCCTGTATGGTTTGACATTCCCTTTGATGAATCTCTTCTATAGGGAAGTCTTTAGTTGATCTTTCTTATTGAAGAGTCAAGGAGATATTTTGATTCATCTTATGTAGTAGCAGTCACAAGATTGGCTTCTATTAAAGCATGCTCTCTCTCTCTCTCTCTCTCTCTCTCTCTCTCTCTCTCTCTCCTTGAAGAGGTATGTCTCTTATGGTTGTGTCTCCTCCCTCTATTTGGGTGGTCTCTCTAGCGGGTGTAGATCTTATTCCTTTTATGGATTTGGTCCTACTTTATTTTTTGAGGCAACTTCTTTTCTCTTTATTTCTGGTGCGGGTTTTTGTGATTTTTTGTTAGCTGAGAGATTAGCTTGGATCTTGTGGCAAAATAATTTGGGTTTTTGGTATTTTTATTTGTGGCCAAAGGGATATGTAAATTTTTAAGGGCCAACTCTACTTCCTAGTTATTTTTGGTTAAGGATGTTTACATGTTGTGGGGATGCTCAATCCATTTGTGAAGTTTGGTGCTTCCCTTTCCAGATACTTGGATGGACTCTTAATGACACTCTTTCACTTATACTTTTGAAGTCTTCTATAGAGGCGAAGACTCCCCTTGTTTGTTCAAGGGTCCTTTTTAAAGTCTTTCAGTGGGTTTTGACTTTACGATGTTGTCTCTTTTTCTCTTATTCCCTATTGAGGTGGCTCCATCATCTATGGAGATGGTGTTATGCATTGAGGGAGAGGTGAATTGTGGCTTGGAATAGCTTTCACTTATTGCTAACTATAGGAATGAGAGGTGGTTTCACAAAGTACTGATTTCTCCTTAAACTTTCAAGTGGATCTACCCCACCTTTAGCTACTAGTGTAGTCCCTTGTCGCCACACATAGCATTATGGTTGTAATGCTAGTGTGTTGTTAATGGTAGGTTCATGTTGTAAATTCTACATATGTAATAGGTAGTACCTTTGATAATGTAATGTTCATATCTTAACATCTTTTGGTTGTGGTTATGTAAGGGTCAACTCCCTTTCTAGGTCACATAATAAAATATTGTGCATACCACAACAATGTGATTTACCTTGGAAAAAACTTTTAGGGGGAAAACTCTCACTCTAGAATCTACTCTATCTATTATTCCCAAGAATATCACAAACTAAATAAAGATCCAAATGTAACTCAAGACATATAAAACTCTTACATACAACCTACATCTCACATACCTAATATGTAGAAGATACAATACATGATTACAACCCATGGGTATGGGTTTGTTGGTTAATAGTGTGTCTTCCTTAATATGTTGGTTTGTACCTTGACTCTTTACTTTCCCTATGGCTTATGGAAAACATAAAGTTAACAACAGAATGGGACAATGTAGTAATATATTCAAATACCCTTGAATTGAAAGGTACAACTCCTTTGTAAATGCATGATATGCAATGAATTTGTTTTTGTTTTTGCTTTGTTTTTTTTTTTTTTTTTGGGGGCGGGGGAGGGGGGTATGCTCTTAACTAGAGAGCAGAAGAGGCAAAACCAAGTTTCTCAAAGCTTTAAAAAACTTGGGAAAAGAAAGGGGAATATCTCACTAAATGCAATCTACTCAAACTATCAATGCTAAGAAAAAGAAACATGCAGGACTGACTACAATGACAAGAAGAGAGGAAAAGACCATGAAACAAGTAATTCCCAAATTATGTGATTAGTTGATGTTTTGGTAATACCCAAATTATCTATCCTTTAGCCACTTCACGAATCAGTCTCTGACTTCCTAATGAAATGAACTAACTAAAGACACAAACCAACAGAAATAATGAAAGGCATGCTTATGCTAAATAGAGTAAAGCATATAATCTATTGAATAAAAGGAAATAAAACCAAGTTCATTCACATTCATTCAACTTTCAGCATTAATACAATCATTCCACCAATTCCATTTAATCTAAATGAACAACAAAACTTAAAGTGAACTCAGAGTCTCACATAGTAGTCACAGCTACAGGGGTTTACCCAAAGAAAATTTTATCGATCTTATTAACTTCTTGAAAGTTTACATATATAGGCCTCCTCAAAATGGCCGATTACATTGGATGATTACTTTGCAGAGCATCTATGAATAGGAAGACTAAAAATAGGACAAGCTTAAATTATTGTTTGTTACAGAGATTGGCAAAACACCAAGAATGGCTGCAAAAAGAAAGAGAGGAAAGAAGAATGATAGATGCCAAAGCCAATTATGATTTAGTTTTGTAAGCTTTCACAGTGTAAATTACATTGTTCAACTCTTCAGCATTTCGAATGATGATGTTGTCAACCTAAACCATCCAGCAGTCATGCATGTCTATTAATTCATCCATTCTGGTCATTCTTGATTTGTATTTCTCCAATTCTTTGATTACAATCGCATCTGCTGCTGAGAGCTTCTGGATTTTAGATTCTTGAAAATTGAGATGGTCAATGACCTCATCAACAAATGCCAAGAATTGTGATTTCATTGTCTCAATATCCACAAGCTTTTCATTGGTGGACACAAAAGACTCTATCTGCAATATCTTTAAGTTCTAAAAACACTTGTCAATAACTTTTTACACTAGGTCATAGACATCTCCAAGCTCATGTGTGGACCTCTCTATGAAAAATTCTAAGGATTGTCTCCAATGAAACAATGGCTTTGCGCCTATCTTGGAGATCCCATGAGTAATTTCCATATTTGTCTTCATGTCAATTACCTCTTGTAGAAAGGCCAATTTCTCTATCAGTCCATCAGTTGCCTTCTGTATAGTTATCCTATGGTTGAGGTCACCTCTCTAAGCTTGTGTGCATCCAACACCAAGTTTTCCAAATTCTCCACCAGTAGGTTACCTTGAATCTTCAGTTGATCTACCAATGTCCTTCCAACCTGCCCAAACTGCTTTTCATGTTGCAACTTTATCAACAAGTTTATGTTTTCATCTATATTCGAGTTAAATTGGCCTAGAGAAGTGCTTCCAAGAGAAAACTTCATGCACTCCACTAGTTCTTTATTTGAGGCCTTCAACACTTGTTTCTCTGCTTTATGCTCTTCTAGCTTATCTTCTATTTTCTCATTGTTAGACTTCCAGATGTTTACCATGGAATCGTGAATAGGGATACCAAGCTCCAATGTTTTGATTTGGAAATCATCCTTTGATAGTTCATGAAATCTACCATCTTTTGTGGCTCATCGATTTCAATCAGCATGTGACCAGTAGTGGAATCTGTAGCCAATGCAACAATTGTCTTTTACTTCTTTGTCTTTTTGGACGATTGAGAGGAGGTGACTTGTGTGATTAAGTCCTTTGATGGAGTAGAATCCTCGCATCTCCTCTTCTTTCTGTGAATGGTCTCCTCAAGCCATGACTCTATAGATAGCACATTGATAGTCGACTGCAAAACAACGGGGTCGAACAACTCCTTTGGCATTAGTGGAGTTGGCTTGTCCTAAGAAGCAATGGGTAAGGAAGTTACCTTAGTTACCAAAAGGGATAAGGTATCTCCTTGCTGAGATACATATTGCTCTTTATTTTCCATAGGGTTGGTGTCACCATACAAATTGATGACTTGAATGGGGGGAGATGGCTTAGCCACTGATTTCTCTTGATCCTTCTCCTTAATTTTTTCATCCTGCTTCTCTCCAACATTTCCAATGTCTAGAAGAGAGCCACTTCCACAGGTAGGAGTTATTAGCACATTCTTCTCTAGGGGCTAGTCTCCTCCTTGCCTAATGGATTGAGCAGGGCCTGCAACACTTGAAGTGATAGCCATGGTGGTTGTTGTTGTGATGGACTAAGTGGTTCCAAATGAAACTCCACTCATAGAACTAGTACTTCCCATTCTTTTCTTCCTTTCTCGAGTCTAGTCAATTCATTTATCAGTTCTTTTGATGATCCCCTACATCAGAACCTCTGTGCTATCCATGACTGGACCTGTATATGGAGTAGAAAGAATTGGGGTGTCCTTGATCTTGTCATATGATGTGGGATGCATGAAGCCTCCATCATCTGCAAGGTCAGGAACATCAACATAACTGTTATATAATTTAATTTCATCAAGGGTACTCATTGAGACACTCGAACAAATAATATTCAATATTCAAAACATGCCTATAGGAATATCCTAATTTCAAATGATCCTTTACAAAATCAACTAGATCATATTAAGGCCTGAGCACCTCATAATCTAGCAATTTAATCTTTCCTTCAAAGCTCTTTACCAAATTGTAGGCATCTAATCTGGTGATTTGCGATGGCTATGTGTTGCAATTACGATAGAAATGTGTTGCCACTACGATAGTAATAGATGTCGTTATTTTTTAGTCACAAATTACGACATCTATCCTATACCGTCGCAATTACGACGCTTATCTGTCGCTATGCAACCACTTTATTGTGACATCAACACCGTCACAATTCTTGTGATCGACATCGCAATTGAGACAGAAACCCCAAAAATTGCGACGACAATTGTTGTCGCTATGCAACCACTTTATCGTGACATCAACACCGTCACAATTCTTGTGGCCGATGTCGCAACTGCGACGAAAACCCTAAAAATTGCGATGGCAGTTGCCGTCACAGCTATAGCAACCCCATTGCAATTCTTGTGGTGAACATCGCAATTGCGACGGACACCTAGGCAATTGCGACGACAAATGGCATCATCGCTACAAAAACCCCGACGCAATGCTTGTGGTTGATGTCACAATTGCGACGGATACAAAGTAAAAATAAATAAATAATTCCTTAGTTATATTCAGTTGTCAATACCTGCCCATATTGACCACCCCTGTCAATCAGTTGTCAATACAGTTATTTTTCCATATAGGAAAGGATTGCTAGGCCAGATTGAATTGAGAAAGAAGGCACTAAAAACACATTACAAGAAGAGTTAGAGTGCAAGATTGATAACATAAGACAAAAACTAGAGTTATTTATAGTCTTATCCAACTCACGACTTAGAGCTATTACAATTAGATCCTTCTTCTTCCTCACACATTTTTCACTCATCTCGTCATAGTTTTATCCCTTGGGATAGAATCCTCCATCATCATCCTTTGTATTACCACATGTTCATTCCTTTACATTTTTCAGAAGTCTTTAGATCTCAATAAATACTTTGCATCATAGATTATATGTTATCTCATCTTTAAAAGGTCTTAGAACTCATCTTGCACTTTGCAATTCCTATCACATCATCTTGCGTACCACCCTTAAGTGCATCATCATTTCATGCTACCTACCACACATCAAAACAAAAATAAAATGAAGAAGAAAGACATGGATCTAAATCCTAGTATTGGTGTGGAAAGCACAAAACTCAGTCCATAGACCGTCCTAGTGATATCTGAGCCACCTCCCTAATAGATGAATGAATTGAGACCTATTGCATCAATCTTAGAGGTTTTCATGAACCAACTGAGAAACGAAATCCTTATCAATGTCATTAATTCCACTTGGCCCATGGGGATTACCACAACCAAAAGGGAAGGCGACAACCCTCCCAAGTAGAAATCCTTTCATGCTAATATTCCAAGCACAACAACAACCCCCAACCCTTCCATGAACAAATCATTTTTCGCCCATTACCGGTTATTTTTCCATGCCTCTCTTGGAAAGTAACCAACACATGCTACCATAGCAACAACCACAAATGGGGGAAGTCCCTTATATGAATTACTTTGTGCCATTTAACACCCAAGTACCATCTTATGTAGGAGCACATTCATTCTATGTTGGGTAGAATGTGGCTTCCTAAACCATTTCACTAACATATCAACCCCCACAACCATAATAAATGTAATCACAACATCAACATATACAAGCACAATCAAAAGGTCACCTACTTATAAAATAATCAAACAACTATCCTCCATAGAAAAATCCACAATACTAGAAGCAATTCACCCTACAAGTGCAACATTATGTCCACCTGCCACTTCAATAACTTCCAACCCCTATCTAGGTAACAAGGAAATCAACAGTTCACCCACTGCAATACTCACATCCATACTCACCTACTGCATCAAATACATACCATGCATTGAGGGCACCAATATTGGGGGCACCAACTACAACACTTGTAAACCTAGAGTGGCAAGAGATGAAGAGCATCCTCAAAGCACTAAAGGATATAATAGATTCTAAAGCCTTCAAGTCTGAAAGTGTATACCCATATCCATTCAACAAGGCTATAACAATGACATGCTTCCCCAAATACTTTTAAATCCAAAAATTTGACAATTTCAAGGGGAAGGGGGATCTAGTCACACATGAAAGAATTTAACATGCATTTCTAGGAGGTGGTCTACAATGGCATTTTTCTTATATGCCTCTTCCCAAAAAGCCTTGGGGGCCTTACCCTTAAGTGATTCTATTAGATACCCTATGGGATTGTAAATACATTCACATAACTTTTAAAAGTCTATGTTGCATAATATGCTCACCATGTTGAAACATAACTAACAATAATGGATTTAGCCTACACAAAATAGAAAAGAGGTGAAAGAACCATTGACTTCTTACATAGATGTAAAACCCTCACAACATGAATATCTCACACCTTACCAGAATGACACCTCATCAAGATGTTCATCAGCAACACACACCCTAAGCTCATACATCATATGTACATTAGCTACTTGTAAATGTAAAAAGACATCAAAGAGAAAGGCATGGGCCTAGATCAAGGACTTATTGACAATGGAGTCATAAATATATATAAGGAAAACACATAAGAGTGGGGTCACTCAAATGATAAAACATGATACTGGAAAAAAGAGAGTAATTGATGGATCCATAGATAAATGACATGTCAATGTGGTTATCATAATGCCTAACACATCAAACCCACCTTATCAACAAACATTCTAGCAGAAAAAACCTATAAAAAATAAAACATGATTTATCAACAACCATATCAAGAACCTCAACAAAAACAATATCAAAAGAGGCGCATATATCATTCCACCAAGAACCAACAAATCAAATGAATTCCATAATATTTTACTTGGGTAAAGGCCATGTATCCATAATAAGCCAAATAGACTCTATACTCCCTTAGAGGAACCACTTGATGTCATTTTTTACAAATTCATCAAAGACAACCTCATTATCTATCCGTAGACCCAAACATTAGACATTAGTCAACCTAAGGCCACATGGTACAATGAAAATGACTTTTGTGGTTTTCACTGTGTTAAAGGACATCACACCATCAAGTGTATAAAAGTTAGGAAATATGTGAAAAACCTCATAGATTGCAAATAAATAATAGTGGGGGATTAGAAATTTGGTCAACAAATTATAATAAATTAAATCAAATATAAGATTCCTAAATGGGTCAATACCTGCCCATACTGAGCCAACAATAGCAGATCAGAAACACAGATCCCATGTTAGTTTTCCTTTTTCAATTTCTTCAATTTATGATGTTTTACATTTCTAGAGAGATTTTAAATGTATGTTAATTAGATATTCAGTCATAACATTTTTGAAAGAGAAATACCATTCTAAATACTAGATTTTTCATATTTAGGTTTACATCTATCTAACCAGACTCCTACTAAATATCGTTGATAAGGTCAACCTCTTTATGGAATCTTTTGATTTTTCATTTCTTCCTAATCAACTAGCAATTTGGGTACTTATTATCTTCAATCCATCTTCATACCAGATTTATCTTCAACCTCCTTTAGAAATATAGAACTATGCATCATGAGTGATCAAACCTTTAATTAGATTTTGGTACTCTCGTGTAACCTCTCTAATCACTTTCAAAAGGGCTATTCTAGATGTTGGTATTAGAAATAGCATGGATAGACTAATCCAATGCCCAAATATTACCAATTAACACTGCTCAAATAAGAATGAGATTCAATTAAGTCTTACATAGATTTGAAATTACTTGTGAAGAAACTCTGAAGCCCCCCTTCTGAAGAAATTACTTGCTGCCCATCTTTGACTTGCTGTGGTAAAATGCTCAACGCAATACATCCTGCAGTGCAATGAAAACCCACGGGTGAAATTAAAATTATTAGTTAGGCACAAGAAAATGAGTTACAATGATTACTCAATGTCTACAATCATCAATCCCTTCACCTTAGCTAACATGTCAATTCTTACCCCAAACTCTTTCTCGCCAATGTCTATTTATGCACAGATGGGTACGCCACGACAGTATATGCTTCCTCAAGAGGAAAGTAATATACCACATGGAAAAACAACCAACCAAGTTCTATGAAGGGAGCCCTAAAAAACAAATAATCTAAGTGTTCCTTTCAAAAGCTCACCATCCCTTCCAAAAGCCACCTCCTCTAGATTTTGACCTCCCTGTACCCAGCTGGAGAACCGCTCTGTGGGTGGACAATCCTATTTACATTTATAAAAATTAATTATAAAATTGTTAAGATTGAAACAACATATAATCATTTTTCGGTATGGGCTAAATATGATGATATCAACATATTCTAATGCTAAAGTTGTTTGTCAACAACTATATAGCTAACCTAAAAACCTACGTGAATACTAAATAACCTAAATTCATGCATTGTTGCAACTTACATCATATAAGACAAAGGATCTATTATATGGTAGGACTCAACCGGCTATGCATCATGGAAAAAATTATGCTACTTCATAAACAAGATGATGTGAAGCATTTGCATGACATAACATGTCCAATGGCTTGTGCTGGTTATTTACCACTAGTTTATGTGTGCAAGGCCTTTCATACCAATGGTACAAAAGGTTTAACTCTATAATTCTAACTTCTCATATATCAATCACCATTGGACTTGGCATTAATGTAATGCATATGAAAATTTCCATGCTTAAAACTGTATGAAATATATCCAGAATAAAAATAGAAATAGTAATAAGCTAAAAAGATAATGAAAACATAGATATTTATGTATATATCCACATTTGATTTTTTATGTAGATAAATGCTGACATCATGCAAGGTCAACTTGGATGATGGGCAAGCCTCTCTCTGACATGAACTACACTATAAATGCACGTATATTCATGGACGTGTATTTCCCTCTAGTTAGGGGGTCAGAGACCCCAAAGAGAAGCATCATGCATCCCATAAAATTACAGTATTGTGATGCTGAGAGTAAGCCAATGCTAGTCAGAGAATGATAATAACCATCAGGTGTTAACTATAAGAATAGGGAGCTCTTCTAGGAGGTTTGCAATAGTCACATTCTTATCCTCATAATTCTTAAGGAAAATAATCTTAGTAAATGAATTCAATGTAGAGTTTCTATTGGGCTTGAGTAGTCCCATTACATTCAACATTATATATAAATTATAATCCCATAGTATCTCTTTTGCCCAAGTACCTTAAGTGTAGCAAAAGTGATCCTTTAAGACAACTTTATTTCTAAGCTACAATTATATTTAATCGAGGCAAAGCTTTAACAATTCAAATTTTTATTGGTTTTTCCATATCCTATAATATTGTCAAAACAAAAAAAGACAACATAATCAAAGATGTTAAAAATTATGTAAAAATTATTAGATCATAAATCCACATAGCTTGGAAGTTCTATAGATTTTTAAGTATATAGATGATTTTATTGGTATAGCTTTGAAACATACCCATCCTGTGGCCATGACAGGATCAGAATACTTGCACACCCAACGGACCATCACAGTTCCTATAGCCATGCTTTGAGCTGTGAGAAGCATCCACCACTCTCTACTGCCCCAAAGAGATGAGATATTTTGCTCAAAAAATTGCATTTTGAGATGCCACTGTTTCAGAAATATCAATACCATGAAGTGCAGGAACCTGCCAATGAAACAAGTTAAAAATTGGATGGAACTGAATAAGTACAGATAGAAGTTAAATGGTCTATGCAATTTATGCTTTTAGATCTATTGTTATGTTCTTTAAGGTTCATCAATCTATGTGATGATATTAACTGCCTTGCTAAATAACTAATTGCCATGACTCCTAAAATATTGTGTAAAGCAACAATGTGAAAAACCAGATATAGTGGAGTGATAGCATCATTTTATTTCAGAATCAGCTCATTATTGCAAAATGATGTCGTACTAAAGAATGCATAGAATGAACCACCTTTTGTGCTTCAAGCATGATAAATAGCTTCACTATTCTGTAGTATTTTAACATTTCTAACTCCTTAACAATCCCTATAGAATAGTTGAGAATGTTAACAGTTGCCTTCTTTTATATAGTGCATGAGAAAAATATTAGATGATGACACATGGAACAGTTTTCTTGCTATCCATCTGTATCCTCTACTACTAAATGAATTCATAGTCTGAAATAGAGTTTAACAACAATGTCACTAACCCAATTGAAGTTGGGTAGCTATCATCAGGTTTCTAAATATGATAGTGCTATTCACATATCTCGAAATTCCTTTTCAGCCTAATGATATTGGATGGAGAGCTCATAGCTGACATCAGATCTAGTGGCACTCAAATAAGGCTTCTCACATATTGAAAAAATTGTTGGAGAATATTAAATTAATGTAGGCTAATTTTTAGTTTACAGTTTAGATTAATAAAAAATTGAATAAATTGTTAGTTGCTGGGAAGTTAATTTCCTGTAAGGGAGTTTTGGTAGTCATATGGCAAATAATGGCTTTATATAGCCAATGCACATCATTGTAAAATCAATCCATTTGAATCAATGGTTTGACCACATTCTATCTATCCTGACTCTACCATTTTAAAAATGGTATTAGAGCTTTTATGGTATAAGATCTGTGAAGAAGAAATGAAGACCCCTCGCAAAGAAGTGTGGTATGTTATACATTCTTTCTTTTTAAATGGCATTTTTCTATATCAATTATACAGTCACAGTAAAACTTCCACCTATTTTTCATTTCTCAACCAAAATTTAAACTTCAAAATGTCTCAGAAAAAGGATGAAGAGTAAATTATAAATGCACAAATAGTTTAGAAAAGTAATCAGAAGTTTGTGAGTAGACAGAATAGAAGTTCAACGTGAATTGGCATTTGTTGACTTCGAGAAAGATTTGAAGGACCAGTTTAAAATAAAATAGAACTTTATCTTGCATTTAAAGAGCAATAATTACTCTTATGTGCTAGTGAATGTGAGACCAGGCAGATTCGATTGATACATTTTGGTTTGGTTGGCATCATTATTGATTTTTCTCTAAAGGAAATAATATGATAGATACATATATATATGAATGTGGAGGATATTCCTAAACCACAGACCAGCATTGAATAGGCATGAAGATTGTGCTCAGAAAGGAGGAAACAACAACATGAAAATGTGCTAGATTTTTCTTCATCATATCGTGTAACTTTCAACCTTTCATTTGCATAATTTATTGCCATCTGTTTCAAAGAAATAAATATCTTGAAGATAGTATGAGATACAAGTGGTTTGAAATAAAGAATTAGAAAATCAAGTGGTTTTATATTGAAAAGCTAAGAATTTATGGTAGGGTTGCAGTCTTCTTCATAAACAAAAGTGTGAATGGCTTTAAAAAAATTATGTTAAAGATATACCTAAGGTAACTAGATGAAAATATTGTTATAAAGGTAATGGTATATGATCATTGGTGAAGTCATGGAAAGGATTTATCACAAATTTAAATAATACTATACCAGCTAATAGAGGTTTATTCACTTTTAAGGTCTCTTATCAGATCTTTTGTCAAAATCCAGAATTTCAATATAACAAGTTTGTAATGGGTGCATTCTCATTATCGCTACACAAGGAAGGATAACAGATGTTGAAGTTAACTAAAACCATGATATCAAATAATTACATGAAAGGCTATGATTTTGTTTCGAGCTGCAACCTCTCATATTCATGTCTCTTCAACACTATTAAAGGTATATCATCCACTCCTTCAAAGGCATCAATCAAGACCATTTTATATACATCACAGACTAAGCACTCCAAGAGCCTTATAGCTGCCAAAAAGGTGGAATTATTCAACCATTGGCAAGAGACAAAGATTACATGTGTATCTAGCATCAACAAGAGATGGCATCATAATAAGTTATCACATGAACATGAGAGACAAGGATTAGGAACAACAACACATTATATCAATTGCAGATCATTATAATAGCGGTTATACTTGAAATTCATCCAATCCATGAAAGACTGACTCATAGACTCATCAAGCAATGATATTACTAAATCAGATTTTAAATTCTAATTTTCTATTTGTTAAGTGTTATAAATTTCAGCCACAATTTTACTATCGTCCCTAGTAGTTTAAATTCCTTCTCGAATGCCTTATATAAATTTTACTATTTATCTGTGTGCATTTGATGTTTCGATACAATGAACTAAATGTGATGACACTAAATACAAATTTATATCAATTAGTATTTTATTATTTTACGAATATCCATGACTTGATATCTTGTTAGTCTAAATCTTTTCCATAGGTCCTCCTATTCGAATAATTTATAAATAAGATTGGTAAAATTGATTGTGTTTTGCAAATCATATACAGGCAATATTTTAATTATTTCTATTGACTTGAATTATGATCTTTTGATTCTGACGTTGTCTAACTACAATCTATTGGCATGAGGTGGATGCTAGTCAGTCTTTTTCCCCTCTCACTTGTTGAGTTAGGCATCATCTAGAAAAGGGAGGTTGATCATGATAGTGAGGAAATTGTATTGTAAATTTTAAGAACTTGTACACATGCATCAATCATAAGTTGATTGTATGATAATGCAGGGTAGACACACAAAGGTTTTCTCAAGTGTCATCACAAGTATCTATACTCTCATTGCTTTTCTATTGTTGCATGAGATCCAATGAAACATAGGGACTCATTGTTTCCCTAGTTAATTATGATAATCGTATCATTGGTGATAACACAATCCCAAGACAGTGTTGAGATCCAAGGATGCAATAAAAAAGCTACAAGTTTAGAACTTCATGACAGTTCAAAGCATGAAGCCTTAGATGCATAGGACAACAGTCTAAACATAGGACAAAATAGAGAAATATTTAGTATCTTATTGAGCTTCACCTTGTTTTGAGAATAGTTTAATATTCTCTACTAAACAGGGCCAACCACATGAAGGTGGAAGCTCATTTGGCCCCACTCCCTCCCCCTAACATCACTCTACATTCCCCGTTAACATCTAACATTCATTCATTCTTTCAACCATTAATAAAATGTAACATTCAATCAATATCACATGATAACATTCATTAACACATTAGATTCATTAACATGCAACAGTCATCAATATTCTGCATTAACACATAATTCATGAACATTCATTAGCACATAATTAAATTCATTGAGACATAAAATTCAGTCATTATCAATTAAGGTATGTAGATGACAATAAATTCTTTTTTTTCTTTCTATTTCTTTTTTCTATGTAAGCTCTAAGAGGAGCATCAGTGTCATCATCAATTCCCCCCTCATCAGTTGTTCTGTTCTCTTTTCTTGATGATCTCAAATTTCTATGCTATTGCAAAGGGGGGTCCTCTACAATAACAAATAAAAGAGTTAAATTAAAAATAATTTATTATAATTGTTACAAGTATTTAATTATTTTAAATAACATAACTGTGGCGCTCTTTACTTGATCTGACCACATCATTTTGTCTGGACTCAACGTCAACACGCTCATGAACATCGACCCCTCGATCCTCTACAGCTGCTATACAAAATGTTACGTTAATCCAAACACCAATTGCAATTACATATAAAAAATTTAATAGAAAATGTATACATCCACCACTAGGATGCACATCATGCGAACCTTCAGCATCCACAGATTGTGTAGAAGGATTGTCAGGCTGCATTCCAACATCCTACGCATTGTTATCATTGCTTGCTTAAAACATATATACTCACTTTATATTGGAACTTAACATCAAATAGACTAATTGGTAAAGTATTCAATTTGAAATAAATTTCATTTAGCTTATTTACTTGTGGCTCAGATGCATCATTATTAGAACCTTTCACACTGATTTCAGATCATAGCCATTCAGCCACGGCTCTATAGCCTTGTTGGAAGCCAATTCTCTTATCCTCTTCTGTGAGGCATCTCTTGAACTTTGAGCCCTGCATTTTTGCGTGGTATGGTGAATTTTACTTGCATTGTTTCATCAACCAATGGAGGGTAGTTAAAATATCAAAAGGAAATGGTAAATAGTTAGCAAGGTTTCCAACCCTTGTTACACCTTATTTTGGTCATGTTGGAGTTGTTCTAAACTGTCTTTGGTGTTTGGGAGTCCTACAGGATCCAATTGCACTCTTGGTTGCATGTGTAGAATAAAGGTCAAGTGTTGCAATCTGCCCTATGACTGGTAACAACAAGTTTTCCTTAGACCTAATTTGTTTTGGGTTGTGTTGATGTTTGTTTTGGTTTCCATTTATGTTAGAGGGTTGGAGTTGTCCAAAACACTTGGTGTCAAGGTTGGGTGTATGAGGCCTTGAATGGTACAAGGGAGAAGTAACTAGTATGCAGCCTTATGTGATGAGTTGGGTCCATGAATTAAAGGAGCAATTGTAATAGCAGATTAGTTCCTTGTTTGAAGGTGAATCAAGCCTTGAATGTTCTTGTGGAGAATAGAGGATTGGGGTGATAACTTGAATTTCTTAGTTGTTCCAAGGTAGTAGGAGTTTGTTGGTGCTTCCAAAGCGTGTTACTCTGCATCATATGTTGGTGTCGAGGAACACTGAGATCCAAGTTGAGGATTAGGAGCATAGACAAGCTAGTCTATCCTAGCATTTCCCATCGAATTATATAAAAAATTTGATACAATTTTTCATTTACTAATACTTTCAACTCTTGCTTGAAGTTTCGAAAAACCACCAGAGCTGAGCTTGTGTGTCCCATACTTTTCTAGTCTTGCCTTTGATGTGTCAAGCAATCTATGAAAATTTTGAAATATGTGAGATAGTATAAATGTAGAGGTTAATTAGTACATAATTAGATTCTCAACAGTATCACATACCTTGTTGTACTCTCCACTGGTGTAATATTTTTTTTCTTGTAAGCTTTATACTTTCCATCCAAAATCAGAGCCTACCACTCAGCCTCAGGAACATAGGGCGGACGCTCGTACCTTGGGTTATCCCGTAAATTTTTTCTGTACTGGTCCCTAATATACTTCAAACATAAACCAACTTTTTCAAGGAGCTTGTTTCTCTCAAATGCACGAGGTCCAAAGAGTTGGGTCATGCTCTCTGTAAGATCATCCTTCAACGGTTTGTCTTGGTTATTCCACCTTTTAAGTAAAAAAAACATGTTAGACTCAAAAATGAAGTGAAGCTACCTTTAATATAGTTCAAGAAATGGATGAAAAGGAAAACTATTCTAGCAATGATATGAAATAAAAATAGTGGTTTGGGGTTTTAGTTAGGATATGATGTTCCACCAGGTACGCAGGGTGGGCCCGAATATTCGCAAACACTCATCACCAAGTTTTCTCCAAAAAACATCATTCCCTACAAAACAATCATGGGATCATTAGTCGATGAAGAGTGAACAAAAACTAAATTACTATTATATCACTATAGAATAATAATAACTTTAAAGTACCTAGAACTTCGGCTACTTTTAATGGAATGCCTTCATCGTCGCTGACGATCAATATGACATCCTTCACCGTTCCTGTACTAGGAACATAGGAACATCTAGGAAATGATGCTACAACTCCTATTGCAAAAAGTTTCATAAGTCTTTGTCATGAAGTATAAAAAAACAAATGATAATTGATGTTAAAAAGTTGTAAAAAAAAACTGTTTGTTGCTGTCATAAGAGAGAAAAAGAGGGATTTGTGTACCAGTAGATGGTGCAATAGTTGATGCCTGTAAGCTACATGTTGTTGACTCAGCATTCGGAAAGAGATTTGTGGTTGTCTTGGATGGAGGCGGCATCGTCATAGGATTCAATTGATTTGAAGTTGAAGAATAAAATTGTTAGAGCATGCATAAATATAGAACATGTGGACTAGCATGGACAAGATTGTTAGGGCATTAAAAAAAAGATTGTTCGAGCATGTATTGTCAATGATTATGATCATTCCTATATATATTCAGTGGAAAACACAAGTGGGGAATGGAACATGTGATCTACCTGAACCACCTGCAGCACCCTCATCATGGGAATGGGGCTTGAAATCATGCAAAAAACTCTGTAAAGACAACGCATCCATATTTTAATTAATGCCATAAAAGAGCATAACATAAAAACCATTATTGAACTCTTGTTATAATTAAAAATTTCATTAATACTTACTTTTAAGGTTTCAGAGGTGTGCAACAATTCAGATCCCCTATCTTTTATTTCCTGAGTAGTAGGCTTTATGGCTGCCAAACGTATAATTTTTTTGCCAATTTTCTTTAGCAACTTTTTAATCGAACCGATTGGGTCATCGGTCTCTGCTAAATCAATATAGAAAGGGTCCTCCTTAGGGGGAGGGCTGCTGATCAGGGACTGTAGGTTCCTTTCCCTCCCTCTGACCACTGGCCCTCTGTGACAACAATAGTATTAGTATTATCAAAATTACTCCAAAACAATGAAGAAAACAACATTAAAAAAATAACATTTTGCTTCTATCTAGTTTGCACAATTACAATGAGTTTTACCTGCTCATGTGTAGATGAGCCGGGAACATCGCCAGCATCCCCTCTGGGCGTTTGCTCCATATTGTGCCCCTATGTCAAAAATCAAGTATAAAAATGTTAGCCAAAAATTTATTGACTAAATTGTATGTTGGAGTCATTGATTAGAAGTTGGTTTAATAGTATGTACCACCCCCATGATAGTAGCCTTGTTTGTATCTATGCGGTTCAAATTGTAATCAATAAGAAGCTCTTCCCCTGCACGTATTGATTTTATCACACAAATGAATACACAATTTCCCTCGCGCGCCTCAAATATGCAATTGAGTTGCTTTATAGTTGACCCAGGTCGTGTACTATTTATAAAACTTGCAATATTCCTTGTTGCTTTTGGCCTTCCATCAATGTATATAGCCACACTTTTACTTTGATTATTGTCTTGCTATTGTATATAATTTTCCAAGAGGGCATACCTATGCATACTTTTTTTATATTGAACAATATGCATTCAACTTTTGTAATCGTAACATGGTCCAACATACTCCATCAATTTAGAAACTTTGTTGTAAGAAACCTTTATGATGTCCATAGAAAATAGGCCCAAACCATGTAATGATGATGGTGTTATGCGATATATCCTTTTGTTAACACAAAAGTCAGTGTTTATTGGAGGAAGTTCCTTGGGTACCTAATGTTTCTGTAGATGTTGGTACCTCAAGGGCACCTCGATGTCGCCTTCCATCTCATCATCATAAGAACATGACCCCCCTTAAGCAAGGAAAAATTTCATGCGTTTATTGAATTTCCTTCTAGTCCTTTGACTTCTAGTTAATCTCCCTATTCTAGATAAACTGCATGTCTCACTTTCCTCTTCTATTCCTATATTTCCCTCACTCGAGGAAGACACTTCTGACAAATACCTATCGCTAGTACTTGCAAATGGGAGAGATCTTAGAAGACATCAATCTTACTATTGATAAGTGTATTAAATAGACTTTCTATAAGGAGTATTGACTTATACCCGTCGATCCATGAGACTGTGCGGGATGCTTCTGAAAGGGGTTCAGTTTCCTGCAAATGTAATTCAATTATCATGAGCATAATCACATCATAATCATAATCACATTCATCATAAGCATCACATAAAAATTAAAAACATTAAAAGGTACACAATATAACACTTAAATCAGGCTCACATTATAAGCCTACTAGGGAAGTAGGCCTAGTGAAGGGCTAAAACTAAGGTTTTTGTATTAGCTGATGAGTTGAGGGCTTAGTCACCTTGGGGACATGCTATTTGAAGTTTTTTTGATGTGTGTGGAGGTGGAGGAAACACCTAGTTAAGGTGAAGTCAAGTTTTGCGCCTATTGAGGCATTGTGAGCATTTGATAGTTTGTTGATTAGATTGCTTGGATGAATCCATTGGATGGATTGAGGGACATTCATGGGATTATTCCAAAGATGTAGAACCTAAGGTGGCATAAGGATTTGGTGTGCACTCTGATAGGTTATGGAGTTGGCTTGGATCAAGGAGAGGGATCTTATGAAGATGCTTGGTTGGTGTTGTGAGAAAACTATGGAAGTCCCTCTTGTTATGAATGATTGCAAGTCCACCTAGGGTCTCTGCATCACCTACAGAGGCAGAATTATTAACCAACAAATTGGGTAAGAACTTGTATTATGTTTTCCCTATGAATTTTATTCTAGGTACAACTCCCCTTTATAGATATTTAATGAATTCTCTTTTCTAAACTAAACACTTACAAATGCTTTTGACCTAAAAGAAAATAAGGTTCAATACATTCATGCATCAATATATGTTTTAAATAGTTTTATTTAATTAATTTAGATTAATAGTTAATTTAGATTAGCAGTATTCTATTTGTAGTTGAAACTTGTAGCTTTTAAATAGACAATGAATAAACTATGTAACCATATATATAAGACAAATATATTTCTATCAAGAAATGAATATTAAATAGATTAAGGATTGATGGCATACCTCTAAATTCCATCATCACCATCCTCGTCGTCATCGTCATCATCATCATCATCATCAACATCATCATCATCAACATCAACATCATCTTCATCATCATCATCAGTAGCAGCATCATCGTCATCATCATCTTCTTCTTCTTCATGAAAATTTGTGTCAGGAACATCATTCAATAACTGTCAATCATGATCACCATCTACATCATCTTCTACTTCTTTGGTATCTTCTTCTTCCATCGCATTATACTTTATTGGCCTTCCTCTCGGTTCATGTCTAACAACAAATGACCAACCCAGTTTATGTGGAACCTCTAAGTAAAATACCTGCTCACATTGGCTTGGAAGAACATAGGGCTCATCCCCAACTAGCTCAAACAACCTTGTATTAACCACTGTAAATCCATTATCATGTTCAATAACAGTTCTATCAGGATCATTTGGATTGAGTCGTAGCTTGTACCATTTGACAACGAAGAGTACTAATTTGAAGGAACTAAAGTCACACTCAAGTATATCATCCAAAATTCCATAGTATCAATTTTTAGACTCTTGAGGATGTAAGTCGTTTCTAGATGAAATATTAGTCACTTGAAAGACTGCAGTTATTCCTAAATCACAAGTTTTCTTCGTGTCATCCAACACTTTGACGCGAAATTTTTGACAATTACAGAACATAGCCTTGTGGTGTTTAACCTGCAATAATATGTGAAACATGTCAAAATTATTGTATCATGAGTTGATAAACATACGGGTGATTAATAAATTTGTACGTACTTGGAAATCTCTTGAACCACGTGCTAAATCTATTTCCCTTTGCGTAACATTGGAATCTCCATTATGATGAGCTTCTTTAACCAATGAAGATACACCTTCCCATGTTAATGTGCGACGAGAATGTTGACATCATTCAATCCATACCGTCATCCAATCAAGATTGTTTGCAATATACAAATGTAGTGCATCCCACTCTCGAGCACCTGTACAAAAAAAAATAGACAACTTACAACCGATTTATTTTGAAGATTAAGAAATAATTCATTACAATAACATCTTATAATTTATTACCTCTCACTTTCCTCAATGTACCTTTCCCCATCAAGTACTCCCCTTCTAAATTTTTAAAAGGTTCGAGAACCCAAATGCGATCTACATGGATATTTGATGCAAACTTAGGAAGATATTCAGTAATGTACACAATAGTCTGGTATACCATATATCCCTCTACCATAGAACTCTCAGGATGTGCTCTTTGTCGAACCAAAGCCTTCAAAGATTTCAAGTGCCTCTCAACCATCCACATTGACCTAGTGTGTACAGGTCCACACAATTCAATCTCCTCAACTAGGTGTATGAAGTAGTGTTCCTATGCATTGACAAAAGTTGGAGGTAGACACTTTTGCATTTCACACAGTAAATGAGGAATTCTTCTCTTCTAATAGTTTATATCTTCTTTATGGATTTCTTTAGATGACAACCACCTACATTAAGAGATTCAAGTCACAAAAAATATATCGATATGAGACTTTACAAAATAATATACAATAGATTACATAGCAAGAAAAACAAATCGCGAATATAATAAATATATACAAAAAATTGAGCAGATATTACTGCTTACCTCATGTATTTTCCAAGATTGTATATCACTTGTTTGATGTTATTGTTGAAGTGCTCTGGGAGAGATAGAGGAAGCACGTACTGCAGTAATTATAAAACAATCATTTCATTGTTTTCTAACATAACATAACGAACAATACACGTAGTTTATGAATATATTGTAAATACATAAGAACATAACTTACCTTGATGAAAGTATGTCAATCATGTGTTTTGAGCCCTAACCCAAATTCACTTTTTTTTGATATGAGATTGTTTATGTTTGCAACAAATCCTGTGGGAAATCAAATTTTTCGTATGACTTCTTTTGGCATCACTTTGCTGCTCCATTAATAACCAAGGAAGGGCACTTATATTAATCTAATCTTTGTTGCTATTTGAGTGAATGAAATTCTTCAATGCATGATTGGATTCATGAATGTCATTACAAATTTTGACAATTTTTTCTTTGTCACGCCTCCCATCCAATATTTTCCACAATGTCTTTGTTATATTCTTTCCAACATGCATAGTATCAAACAAATGCACAATTTGTAAGTGCTCGTAGTAGGGAAACCTACTAAATTGTCTAGGATAGCTTTTTAGTCCCTTTGGAAGGTTGTCAGTACTGCCTTGACGACCTTCACGATCATCAATTACACAATTAGTAAATAAAAATCACAATAGAAATATATAAATTACAAACATAAACCATTAGGTGAAATGGCATTACCTCGATGATTAATTCTATTATATTCCAACTTCTATAGTTGGGTGTCATTCTTCGTGGCTTTGATGTAGTCTCTTCTTTCCCATTGAAAAGATATTTTTTCGTACTTCGATACTTATGATTCCTGTGGAGGAAGTGTCTACACTCATCAAACACTTGATTTCCTAAACTTTTTGAATGACAAGATTTCATCTTTGGACCACAAATTGGACATGCAAATTTTCCCTTTGTTTGAAGACCTACAGGATAATGATATAATTGGATTATTAAATATGTTGATTTTTATAATTAGAATTATTGTGCGCAACTTGAATTCACTATAACATACCACAAAAATGTGTCAGCCTTGGGGCATCATGTATTTTCCATGCAAGTATTGCATGGAATTGAAATTGTCTTTGTGCTATTGGTCTAGACACATCATACATAGTGACACCATTCCATAACTCCACCAAATCGTTGATAAGAAGCTCAATATACACATTCATAACTTTTACTTGATATTTACCTAGTTGAATGAACAGTAACATTACATAATTATTGTGACTGTTTTACTGCAAGATTTGTAAGTACATGTAAATTAGTAACTATCAAATGATAAGATACCTGGAACAATCATTGCCAACATAATGTGCTCCCTCTTTATTAACATCCATGGAGGAATGTTATTGTTGATAACAAAAACAGGCCACACCGAGTAAACAGATCTCATCTCTCCAAACGGATTGACACCGTCCGCTGCCAATGAAAGCTTGAGATTACGAGGTTCTTCTTTGAAGTGTTGCCACTTTTTCTCTATGTGCATAAATGTCGAACCATCCATAGGGATTCGAATAATGTCATCTCAACTTCTATTGCGTGCATGATAATCCATAAATTGAGCCAAGCTACTACACCTGAATAATTGTCGCATCCGTGGAATAATGGGGATGTAACGAAGAACCTTTTGAGGCACCTTTTTTGTTAGTCGATCTGTCCGATATCTACTCGTATGACATACAGGGCATTGTGTTGAAAATTCATGTTCTTTATAATATATAATATGATCATTGGGACAAGCATGTATTGCTTCATACTCCATTCCAATATCTTTCATAATAGCAAATAATTCTCGATATGAGCGAGGTAGAATATTTGATGGTGGTAACAGAAACTCACTTATCAATCTACAGCAAAAAAGATATAAGTTGTTAATATAAACAATATTAGTGGTACATTATTCACCCTTTGTTAACTATAAAGACATATATGACATACCTTAACATAGGTGACATTGTTATGTTGGATAAACCATTCATAACCTTCAAGTTCAACAACAACAATACAACAGAGAGAAGAGTTGTTTGGGAGTCTTTGTATAGGGCCTTGTATGCCTTGTCAAGTAGAACAAATTTCAAAATAAATATCCACACATTCTTAGTTTCTAAATTGAACATCCAATTGTCGTGGAAGCAAAAACAAGTTTACAATATATAGGGCACTATTCATATAGGTGTAGGTGAACTATTCTCAATCATAAATTAGGGAAAGGCATCCAGAGTCAGTACTGGCAGTGAGTGTTATGTTGGTCTAGGGCATTCTCGTGCAACCCAAATTTACATAAAAATATAGTTCAAACTAATATGATCAAACAAAAACAAATACTAACTAATCTTATTTGTCCCAAAGGGTAGAGCAAGTCCTTATCCAAGTACATTTCACAATCTGCAAGGAAAACATGCATTTGTAATCTATGGTAGGTGAATTCACCATGTTAGTTTAGAGTCCCAAGTTTGACTTCTCTATCAAAATTTTTTGGACCAATCATACTTTCGTGTGAGGGATTTATTGCCACATATGAAATCTTCTCTTTTCCCGGCATGATTGCATTACTACTAATAGTGCATTAAATCCCACAAAGCATTCATATTAGTGAGAAAAATCAGGATCGTATTTGGGTCGCTAATGCTAGATAGGTCCCTTATTTAGCCCAAATATTTGGTTAAGTTTTACCTAAAACTTCAAAATTTCCTTGTCATTGCCACTCCAGGCAAGTTTGCATATTGGAGTCTGTATGAATATTAAAACAACGAGTTTCTTTTCCATAGAAAAACTAACATCAAATTTGAGTCCAATAAAGGGAAATAGTATAGATCCAATGATTCTGCGCAGAATGCAGTCAATGTCAATAGTAAAATTCAATAGGCAATTTTTTAGATAGTTTAAAAAATCAGAGGAGCATTTGACACTAATTTTACTTAAATGGTGATGCTCAGACCAAAAATGGTAGCTATCTCGATTACCAAACCTTAAAATCATAAACAGCTTTCTAATCCTCACAAATTGTAGAAACCTAAGTTGACAAACCTCATTTCATTACTATGAATATTTCCTTCATTTTTCTCATGCCCAGATTCAGAGCCGATACTTGTCATCTGAAGAACACCATGAAAGGGTCAGCCCACAACATAAATTTCAAAGAATTAATAACTTTAGATTTTTGCAATTCAATATTTGTTTCTTATTCTATGTGTATACTTTTTAGCATTTAGGTTTCAGATCACACTCTGTGATTCTCTTACATTCCGTGATTCTCTTTCATTCTGATAATAGATCACAGAGTGTGATAAAACAATGTTGATGATAAATAATATACACAATCTCTACAATTTCTTACAATCATTTTAGTCTTCTTGGTAGAACCAAACTGAACTAAACTAAAGACCTCAAACTTACAAAGTTTATCCAAACACCAAACACTAGAGGCAAGTGATAGTGATGGACCTATTCATTAGTGAGATAGATGATCCCCTTACGCTACGTGGCCCTTGAGCGCCTAGAGTGGAATATTGTCCTACAATGTATACTAATGACCTTTTGATGGTAAAATAGGGCATGAGCTAAATGACAAAAGCATCATGTCTTCAAGTGATGCTTTTGGGATTGCAGTGATTATTGAGTATAACATAAAATCATCAAGTAATTGAACAAAACGAGTGAGGTACAATTTTAATACAATGCAAATGCAAAGTTCAATACAATACATCAACATTGAGAATAAATAGGACAAAGTGATGAATGCCTTAAAGGACTTAAGATAGAAAGTTGTTAGAATAGAAAAGGGCATAGGTCCAAAGAACCAAAACTATTGAAAGGGTCAATGTAGTAAACAAACACCTAATCCTCTATGAAAAATTGTCAATATGGTCACTGAGACTCCATGGTGCATGATTTGTCAAATGCTTCATTCTCCTTTGCAACATATGGTTGCTTGATCTACTTAACATGATCCTAACCCATGTTATAATGCAATGAGAAACATTATAATGAAGATGATACAATTGATTCATTTCTTCACTAGTGAAGGTTACTCTTCCTCAAATGAGTAAAAGGAGAAGGACAATCAAGAAAGCTTTCATGGTTGTAGTAGTTTCTCAAGTTAACATTAATTACAACCTTAAGAGAAAGGGTGAGTCTAGAAAGCCAAATAGCTTATTTATGAAATAGCAAATCCAGAGAAGATTGTATGTATACAAAAATACCCCAAACCGTTGATAAGAGTGAAAGCATCAAATACATCAAGAATAAGTCATACTACTATTTGCATACAAAATGCTTGAAATTACGAAGATTGATGTTGGATTGTTTCTTAGATCGAAAGCATTAAATACATCAAGAATAAGTCATACTACTATTTGCATACAAAATACTTGAAATTACGAAGATTGATGTTGGATTGTTTCTTAGACCATTGACAATGGTAAAAACATCAATATATCAATTATAAGTTTGTGTTCAAAATTACATTCCTTTTGATATGACTCAAGTATAGTAAACTACTTGAAATGATGAAAGTTCATGAACATAAGGATAAGAGGATTTTTTTAATCTTTGTAATAAGAAAAATCAAAACAAGAAGCATGAATATGAAATTGAACTAGACAAAATAAATAAAGCGGATGAAGATTTTCATGAAATTATTTAGGTGCATTTAGGGACAATTTTGAGTGTGTCTATTATGATAAATGGTATACTAGCACTTGCACACTTTGAATGATAAATGGTATACTAGCGCTTACACTTTGGATGAGATGAGATGCAATGGGTATATAAATGGTATATACTAGCACTTGCACTTTTGATGAGATGCAATGCAATGGTATAGCTAATAGTATTGTATTGGTCAGAACAAAATACTATATTTATCTCTTTCCCAATCCTTCCTCACTCCCTCTCTCCCTCTCTCTCACACATGCCTTTCTATACATATTATATTATCTCTAGAATGACACATTTGTATTTCTAAATGTGTTATTGAGATGGACCTTGCAGAGAAGAGGATAATGGAGAGCATGCCAAATCTCTACTTAGCTTTAATTTTGGCTTGAACCGAGGTATCTCAAATTTGATATATATTGGATATTGACCTTTCATGATACTACATTCAATGCTTCACCCATTTGTATTTTGGCCGAATCAGTTCTCAAGGGCAATGCAGTTGAAGCAGAGCATGATCCATGTTTCCAATTCTACGAAACCCCTCTTATAATCTCTCTTTAATGGATTTCAGATTCTGAATCAATCGGTCTTTAGATGATTATAGTAGAAATTTCTAACGTGACTACATCAGTTTTAGTATTCCTCAATAATCTGCCAAATTTCTAATTTGGGAAAGGATAATTAGGATTGACTTTAAGAAAAGCTCTTGGTGAAAACATAAAATAGCTTCTATTTTTTGAAATAGTAAGCAAGCAATTAAGGACACTCATAAAAATATTTTATGAACAATTGATTATGTTGAAGGCGTACAAGAGGCGTGCAAGACGATCAAAGTCATCGTGATTATTGAATTTTAATTTAAAATCTGTTCATTCGTAACGCTATTGAAACAAATATATGATATACGGGAAATATATTATTCAACAATGCCAGATAGATGAGACAGATGTGTCTACATTGATCGCTTAAAAAATGTAAAGACTTCGACTTTGCAAATGATTCTGTCTTCAGTTTATCAGCTGAATTAAAAAGTCCATCTTGTATCAGAGACAACTGGCTATTAACAGGTAATATTTTTATGGTTCTAGTGTAGTTCCTTCATAGCATAGGTTTTTTCTCCTGTTAAAGGGGCTTATTTTTCATCTCAATGAATATCCCTTCTATATATAAAGTTTCAGTGACTGTGAGAAGATAGTTTCAATAGTGCAAAAGGAAGTAGAAAAGAAGAAAACAGTATATGTTGGCAAACATCCAGTTGGACTTCATAAGTTTGTAGCAGATTTTGAAAAGCGTTGAATGAATAAGGTTGTAGACGATTTTGAAAGGCAGTGCAGAATAAGCGAACGAGGAGAAGGGGAAGCTAAGATCGTTGCCATTTTTGGGATGGGTGGGCTCGGCAAGACAGTTCTCTACAAAGAATTCTTCAACAGAAAGCGTTCTGAATACAGTCGATCCTATTTTTTGTTTGATGTTTGGGATTCCTCTGTGAAATGCAATGTGCTCTCTTTACAAATGAAGCTTCTCAGTGATATCTTTGATGAAGATCATCTCAGATTTTCAAGCATAGAGGATTGCACAAGTTGTCTCAGCGATTGTATCCAAAGGAGAAAAAATTTAAACTTGTTGATTGTTCTGGATGATGTTGATCATGTGGAACAGTTGGATGCCCTATTGATCAAAAGTGCAATACTGATTCCTCTAGACACAAGATTGATACAACTTATCTAAACATCGCTACGATTCCTATATCTGTTTTTTAGTTGTTACATACGATTCATAGGTTTTTAAATACTGCCTAATGAGAAACGCCCTTACCTTGCAACTCCTCTATGCTTGGAAACGCCCCTTGAAAATCCACTGGTCCTCCTGTAAAAGATTTCGGTAACCATTAACAAACATCCCATGACCCACATCGTAAGCCCCGGCTGCTGAATCCAAAGAAGAAAAGAGAAAAAGGAAACAAACCTTCTAAAACCCTTGTGCAATCTAGAGATGGATTTTGAAAATGACCAACGTTTCTTTTTTTTTTCCTTATATCCCGTTAACGTCGCAATTACGACATTGTCGAGTTATAACTGAAAAAAGAAGAAGCCAAAAACACATTACATTTGCCCACCGTCGCAAATTCACCCCTAATGTATTAGTGTGGAGGCACAAGAATATGGGCCAACCACTATAGGGAATGAAACCTTGACTATCTTCTTCACATTAGAACAAAGAGTGTTTACTTCCAGGATTTGTTGACACAACTCAAGTAGAACCATCTTGTTCTCCAAATAACTTGGTAATTTCTTAGGAAATTTGTCATAAGCCCCTATCTGTAAATAGGAGAAACTCGGGAACTGGTGATAATGAACGACCTCTCTTGTTTTCCAAGCTCTGAAAATTTTACTTGTTGACCTCATAGTGGGGGTGCAAGCATGGTTGACTACATCCTTAGTTTTGTTTCATTCATCCCCCTCATCCACAACTTTACCATTTCTTGCTTCCCCTTGGCTGATCATATGCTCTCCTCAACCTTACGATTCATGCCTCTTCTTCTTCCCACCTTCTACTTCCCATCTCTCACCTCCCATGCTTTTCTCCACCCCGTACTCATTTCTGCTTCTATGAGAGTGACCAAGATCTTTTCATCCTCCATCTGAGAAGATTTCTCTACTCTGATAGCTTTACTTATCACAGTCAGGTGTCCACCATGTTCCATCAGCTTACCTCCATGATATGGGAGTCTTCTCTTCTCTCTATCTTCCACCATTCCTCTCCCTGCACCCCCAGATCTACACCGTGGAATACTTGTCACATGAACCAATGGTATGATGATACCTGTAAAACTTTCCACTGCTCCTTGCATTCATCCTTTGATACTCATTCCCTTGCTTTCACGAACTTACGAATCTCTTACTATTGCTTTCTTCACCATAAGAAGCGGTTATTCATTGCCTCACAGTGAAGATCCCTCCATGACACGCTTACTCACTAGGTGCTTTCATCATAATCCTGAATGTTAGGGAGGATGGGCCACCTGTGGTGAGTTGCTAGGACATAAATCTAATAAGAAGACATGTAGAATTGCTTGAACCCTTTGGCTGAATTTAACCATGATGAGAGTTCATGGCAGATGATTTGTGCCCAATCAATGTGCATATTTTTTGCACAAGTTGCTTGCACCAAATCAACGAACTCCAAAATCTCTTCTTTTCCCTTTAACTTGAGGAGAAGTGTGAGGATATCTACAATCTCTCGCTTTAGATTTGTGCCAAATAGAGACTTTGGCATCATGCTCTTCTTCGAGCAAGCAATCTGGAACGAGGTTTTCTGCATGTCTTCCCGCCCTGAGAGTCTTCTTTTCATTGAACATGGACACAGAAGACATGAAGTCTATGTCACAATACTGCTCCTTAACTGGGATGCCAAATGTAGACTGCATTAGTGCCTTGTTGATAAACGGGAGAATAGACTGGTCAGGAAACAAGATCTATTTTGTTTCCAAGTCGTATTTTTTAATACACTCTCAAACAAGTTTAGGTGCATGCACAACCATAGGAAAGCTAACTGCTTCAACTAGTCCACTATCTTTGAGCTTCAAAGTGGTTGGGTGAAGGGGTTGAGAATTAAGCCTTCTGTGAAGATCACCCAAATCGTAGAATTTGAAGGATGTGTCTGACAACTCTTTTAGTTCACTCTCTAGGCCAATTAGCTTCTCGTAACCAACCTTTGATTTCCATTTGCTAAATGATTACACAGGATGCGAATTTTGATAATTTGATAAATAGTCATTTTAAATATACTTGAAGAAATGAATTACTAGCAATCCTAGTGAAATAGGTGTATGAATTTGAATGTTGGTGCCACACGAATGAAATTAAGTTCAGCCAACATTCATAAAGACAAAATTTGCATTTAATTCCATGAGTAATGACTATTTAAACTTATTGTTTAGTTGCACATAAAATATAAATTTTTTGACAATAGTATTATTTTACTAGAGTAATATAACTTAAATTGCATGAGTATCTTATCTTTGCAAGAAGTGCCCTTCTTTTCTTCAAAATCCAGAATGCACAAATAGTTAATGGTGTTAACATATGCAGGAAAGAGAGACACACTTATCTTTTCTGCAAACCATTTTCCCTTTACCTAGAAATGTAGCACGGGAAACAATTTTTTGGTAGCTTGAGCACTCCATTCTTCCTCTTTCTACTGAAAGCTTTCAATACTGCATTGCCTTTGTATCAGGGTCACACTCTTATTGCTAACTTTTTTGGAAGCATCTTTCAAGCATCTCTGAGGAATATTCGTATTTTAGAGTATGTTTGCTTTACACTTTTCATAGTCTTCAAAAAAATGGCCTCCTTCGTTACCTTGAAATGGAAAACCCCTCTTTTGACCACATTTCCCAAACCAAAACTCAACAGGCAACTTTTAACATTTTATTTATTTTTGATTGCCTTAATACTAGTTCTCGATCATATCTTAACAGTTGTAAGTCTTTTTATAGTCCATTCAGTATTTTTGCGTACCATTTGATCATTGGGATAGAGACTTGTCTTAAGTTCATGCGGCATAGGAAACAGAGGTAGATGGCTTCATTTATGTCAATATGCAGTAGATCAACCATAGACCCGTAATAATTGATATACTTAGTCTTATTCCCCAAACTTTTAATGACATTCACATTGGCTTCCATCCATAGCCTCATAGGCCTTTGGATATTGACAGAATGAAATTTAGAACTTATCAACTACTATCATGGCTCTGTTCTTCAGATCTATACATGATGTGGTTTGCTTAAAAAGAAAAACTGCTCTAGAGCTCAGAATGTGTGGGATATGATATGTTAGGGAAAGATAACTAATAATGAGGTGAAGAATGACTTACTTCTCATCAAGAAGACGCCAAAATATAACCCAATCATGCCTAGATCACCTAAATCCAGTGTGTATTGGAAAAATAGGAAACCCATAATGAAAGAAGGTAGATGACTCGAGAAAGATGAGAAGTAAGTTACCTAAGACATACTTAGACATATCTCTCTTATTAACACTCTCACCCTAACCAAAGACTTCAACCAAAAAGGAAGGGAAGACTAAAACTTGGCAACAGGTTTAAAACAACCTCAATAAGTGGTGCCCAGCTTATCGTTAAACATTTGAGATGCCCTATGATGTGTCAAAATACAAACCAACATGTATGATTCACTTTTATAGCTCATGTGTGTCTGATGCATTCCCTATCTCCTATTTTAGGAGATCCAACTTCTTAATATCATAACTTTTGGATTCGGTGTCTAATTGAGAAGTGTTTAAAGTGTCAAAAAGCTCATGAAAAACTCTATCAAGCTCTAACACTTTTGGCAATTTCAAAGCCTAGAGGGTATTCAAATTTAACTTCAAAACATTTTTTCCCAGCTTCAAAAAGAAAAAGTGTTAATATCCTCAAATATAGACATGATCTTGCAACAAAAATTTACTAACATGCTTATCTAGCCATTTCATAGCCTTATTATGAAATTGCCATGATTAGATTCTACATCTATGATGCTAAAAAATATTTTTCATATCATGCTTATTAATAGTGCCTTATAACAACTGATGAAATAAATAAATAATACCACCACCATAAAATCTTTGCTAATGTCGAGAATGAAGGGGTTTGCCAATGTCAAGAATGAAGAGGTCCCTCCCCCGTAGCCTCTTTCATCTTCTAGTGGATGGAGCTTTTCTCCTCTTACCAAATCTATTAGTGCTTTTCCTCCCATGATAAAATATCAACCTCCTTATTGTGCCAAGACCTCCACTATGGTAGTTTATAGCCTTGATGTGGTGAAGTTGCCAAGCTTATCACATATTTTCTACCCTTTCCTAACTAACACCCTTATTTTGTTACTTTTTAATATCAATAACACTAGACAATGAAACACAAATCAACAATATAGGAGCATCACATAACATGTACGAGAAAAGCTCCACTAAAAAGACAAGCAAAGCATATCTTCAAAATACGATTACAATATTTCATACACTTCCATTATCCTCTTTGCATCTAATACAATAGAACATATGTGCATCACTCTTTCATGGGCTTCCTCGAATGGATCCTTTCAATGTTAGATCAGAGGTAAAAGCAGGAAGTTTCAAGGAATGGGTATGTTAAGATAAATTTTGACATGGCATCTAAGGAAAACCTTGCCCTTCAGATGTGGATTGTGTATATTGTGTCAAAATTTTCAATATTGTAGGAATTAAAGCTCAAAGTGTAGAGATGACACCGATAATTATATAGAAGTTAAGTAGGCTCTTCTTGCAAATTGATTTGGCTCAAAAGACTGAGATATGGATTCACTCAAATTTTAAAGTGGGTTCCACATTGTTGTAACACCATGGTGAATGGCAAGGCACCTGCTTAGAAGATCGCCAAAATTGTTCACATTATTCAAGAAAAGCTTCACAAATTATAAAATTATAAAATTAATCATATTTTTCTTGGTGACCACCAAATAGCATATACTCTTTTTAAGTTGGTTGTCTCCTTTCATGCTGATTTTGGTAGCGGCCTTTTTGAAGATTGAATGTGTTAAGAGTAGTTCTCAAGGAAGTGATGAGTTGGGTGCATTTATTTTTGCACATTGTCTAGGGTGGTGAAGTGTGAGGGAGCATATTTGAGTATTGCCCATTTCCATCATTTGTTTGATCTCTACTTCAACTTTGACAAGATTGAGGTGATGGTTTGAAGCAAAAATGGAAGCAAATTTTAGTCTTCACACTAACAAATAAAAAGATGTCTACGTCCTTGTTTCTGCAAACTAATTATATATTCATTTATTTTGTACATAATTGGAATTGTAAAATATTAAAAATAAAAAAAACCTAAATAACACTCTTAATTCTAAATGTACCAAAGCCTTGGATTACATCTACAATGTGTAGAGACTCTAATTTTTGTTCCAATGAATGCACAATCATGCAAGATAAGCAATACATGAAAGGATACCAAATATTCACTAGTAGAAATCCAAACGTCACACATTTTCATCTCTTCGTCATCAATACTTTGTGTACAATGATTAGTAAGAATAAATATTACAAAATATTTTTCCAATATACATTATCTTATATTTGGATGTGAAATCCAACTCTTCATTTCATCTTCACTAATTGTTTACTCCTTGTTTGACTCTTCAGCTTCTGTTGAAGAATACTGTAAAGATATTTTTAAATGAGAGTATGTTCTCTTTGATGCCCTTCTTGTAGGAATGGGTGATATAATTTTTGGGTTGGGAATCACTGGATGACTGAAAATGTTGGATGGATGTCAAATTTTTGAACTAGATATTTCTAAATAATAGAATATTAAACATTTTATCTATATATAAAATATATAATACGTATGTATATGTGAACACTTTTCTTATGAATCTACATCATTGTTCCTACAGACTAAATATACATTCATTTATTTAGCACATTTTCTAAATAAACGTCATCATCTTAGGGGACTTCAATGCGTGGACTAGAGACCTTCTGACTCCTTAGCACAACCGTGGTTCCAACTTGACTTGTACTTCTCAAAGAGATCTTACCAATATGGGGCTCCAGCACTTATTTGAGGATCGTAGGGGGCCTCTTTTCGACTATGGTCACCACCTTCTCCGTCTTTATGAGTGCTCTGACCTGGTGATTATGAACGACCTCTCTTGTTTTCCAAGCTCTGCGACTTTTACCTGTTGACCTCATAGTGGGGGTGCGAGTGTGGTTGATTACATCCTTAGTTTCTCTTCCTTAATCCCCCTCATCCACAACTTTACCATTTCTTGCCTCCCCTTGGCCAATCAGCTCTCCTCAGCCTTACAATTCGTGTCTCTTCTTCTTCCCACCCTCTACCTCCCATCTCTCACCCCCCCCGGTGCTTTTCTCCACCCCCTACTCATTTCTACTTCTATGAGAGTGACCAAGATCTTTTCATCCTCCATCTGAGAAGATTTCTCTACATAGATAGCTTTACTAATCATAGTCAGGTGTCCACCATGTTCCACCAGCTTGCCTCTGCGATATGGGAGTCTACTCTCCTCTCTATCCTCCATCGCCCCTTTCCCTACACCACTGGTACGATGATACCTGTAAAACTTTCCACCTCTCCATGCATTCAACCTTTAATACTCATTCCCCTGATTTCATGGACTTAGGACTCTCTTACTATCACTTTCTTCACCATAAGAAGCAGTTGTTCATTGCCTCACAGTGTACGTCCCTCCGCAACACGCTTACTCATTGTCTCAAGTTGTTTTGGCGCATCATGTTCCCCTGTCGCTCCCAAGTGGGATATACATCAATCGTCTCCCTCCCTACACCTTTTCACTGGATGCTCCAACTCACTTGGAAGGAGTTGAACATATATGTTAGACTAGACATCTACAGGCAATATATTATCCAGACCTAGGTTGATCCTCCGAGGGATTTACGCCTGAGGATGGCATTCTATGCCAAACACTTATTGGATATTCGAGACGAGATCATTTGGCGCTTGGACTACTTAAATAGACAATGGACCCATGCCCTATGTATCTCCCTTCATTCCTTCAAGGTGGGCTCTCATCGACTCCAGATTCATATCGACCACCATATTAATAGAGAGGATCGGGTCTGTAGACTTTGTACCATGGTGGAGGCAGAATCTGAGACCCATTTCCTTTTTAGATGCCCCATATACTACAAGATTAGATGGAGATTCTATTATTTGTTTAGAGAGTGCAGATCCCTCTCGAACTTCTTCAAGTACACAGATTAGTGTTGCCTTGCACTCTATCTTCGTGAATCCATATAGCTTCATGACCACACTTTGCAACTATCTTTCCCTAAGGGTCAGACTTAGGTACAACTTATTACGACCTTCTTCTAGCCCTTATCTCATGCCCGGGGTACGAAGCAACTGTATAGTTTCCCTCACACTGGCTACTCCAGATCAATGAAACTCCGTAGTGTTCCTCTTCACCAACGATACTCCATCCACAACACTCAATGACAAAACAGAGCCCTTGGTCGCCCTCGTCCATCTCATTCATTGTTGTCCTTCTTCCCTTCAAGGAAGGATCCCTAAACTCTAATCGTGTTCGAGGTGAGTCTTGTTGTCTTCTTCATCTTCTATTTTAGGTTTGTCCTTTCTCTTTTGTCGACACAGTTTGGTGTTCCGTTTGATGCTATCTTCTTGGTTGTAAGCTCCTAGTCCCATAGACTTGTGTTGTGGTCTCTTGTTGGACATTAATATTATCTTAACTTATCTACATCTAAATAGTTGTTTATATAAACATAACCGGTAATGTAAAACATTAAAAAACAATATTAGAAAAAAAACCAGAACAACACTTGTAATTCTAAATGTACCAAAGCCTTGGATTACATCCACGATAGATAGAAACTCTGACTTTGGCTCCAATAAGTGCACAATCATGCAAGAGAAGCAATACATCAAAGGACACAAAGAGAAGCTTGTTTCCTTTTTCAAATATTCACTAGGAGAAACACAAAAGTCACACATTATCATCTCTTCATCATCAATTGTGTTGTACACACATTAGTAAGAATAAATATTACACAATATTTTTCCAATATACCTTAAGTATCTTATTATTGTTAGTCCAACTCTTCATTTCATCTTTTTTGACTATTTATTTCTTGTTTGACTCTTTGTCTTTTGTTGAAGACTATTGTATAAATATAAGAGCAATGCTGCCAAGAGATTGAATAATGACAGTGTGCATTGCTGCCAAGAGAGGAAAGATGGATGTGTTAGAGACCTAATGGGTGAAAAGACATCTTTTGAAAGGAGGGATTACTGCAGACAAAAGTTGCTTGATAAATAAATAAAAAGCTCTCCTATAGTTGGAAGCAATTGATTAAAGTTGTGAAGCAGCCATTGAAGACATATGGGTGTCTGTGCATAAAACACACAAAGAAATTGGCCTGATGTGGATAGGTGCCCAAAGGTTTGAGGCTTTCACACGCACCAAAGAGAGTTTAATTTTTTGAAAGACCAAATGTTGCTGAGTCAGGATTTAGAAGAACACGTACTGAAAGGGATTGACACTAAGTCAAGTCTATGTGGAATTTGAAGAAGCGTGTGTGTATACTCTTGGAAAATTTGAAATTTGTTTGGTTCACCTTCACCAATCTAATGTTAATAATCTTATTTCCAGCTCTGATTTATGTGAGCAGTTTTTGTGTGGAATTTCAAGAAAAGTGGAAAAGATGTTTCATGGAGCTGAATTTGTTACCACTGGTGAGAAAAGTTATTATTGTTGCACTATATCTGGAAGAGACGGTGAAGGATAATAACCAATTGACATCACCATCGATACTGGATATCGGCAGATACATTAAGTTTTCACTATAGTCTTGCTCGTGGACATCGTTTTCTTGTGTAAAAACATTAAGTCTTGGAGGTGGACAGTCGTGGATTAGAATGGCAATCCTATATAATAATGAAGGTCAAGATTAAGCCCTCGAATGCTAACTTGTGTGATAATTAGTCAAGGTAGCTGCAATTGCAGAGGACTCGTGTATTTTTTGGCAGTGTAGTCTGGTGTTTTTCTAATTCTGATGAGGGGATGGAAAGGTGGTTATTGGGGCTGTGTTGTTTTTCCTGGTACAATTATATCGGGAGCATTAATTGAACATAGTGTTGGTTGGCTTGGCTCATTACGGAGGAATTGCAGCTTGAAATATAGTTGATCAATATGATGTTTGATATGCATTTCTAAATTATTTTTTATATATACCATGGATAGTTCAGTGTCAATCTATAGTGGAAGGTTTTATTTGGTAGTAAGCATTATATTGTAATGAGATGGTTATCTTCATGTGATACTATGTTTGTAATTGTGTCATATTGGGTTGGGCTCTTGATTAGAGCATTGGCATGAGAGTTTCTCTTGACAGGCTATGCTCTTTGGAGTATGAAGTTTGATTTGTAGAGATTTTAAATTATGTTGTCATGTTGTGTCCCAGGATTGCAGACGTGTAGCAGGAATTTTTTTTACAATTGTATTGAATACATTGGTCATTGGGTTAGAGAGCTTCATGATGGTGCACCTTTGGTTTTGAAGTTTGGTATGGATTCATGATAGTGGTTTGGGTGAGGCTATAGTTCTCTTGGATTAGAGAACATTTGTTGAGAGACTTTCTTTGGGAAGTTTCAGCATGAAGTCTGAGGAGCACACAGTGTGGATGGATGCAAGTTCATTATGTACCTAGTGGAGAGAAAAGTCATTGAGACTTGGTGTATCCTAGAGGAGCATTCTCACTCCCCACACTTGGTCTATTCAGCAGATTTATCTTCGTGTACATTTGAGTTTATATGGTTTAAGATGGTTCCTAGTTTTGGAATGTTTGGAATTTGATCTTCTTATATGGGCTTTCATCCATGGTGTTTGAATGTTGTAAATGCTCTCGTATGGAGAGGTAAAGGAGATCATACTCGACACAATCGAGCACTAAGTGGTGTTGGTAGAAAGATGAGTTATAGTTTGCGTAGGTGTTCCTCCCAAGAGAGGACTTGGAAGAGGTCATGATATTTTGCAGCAGGTTGTTTGCGGTTTGCAAATCAACTCAAGTTAGTGCCACATCTTCAATTTGTTAATTGGTAAATAGAGTCAACTTTTGGTTGACATTGCTCATTGTTGTACGAGTTGGATATTTCAGCATAAATATATATTAATGTTTTATAGTTGGTTGGATGTGATTAGCAATTGGTCGTGGTTGCTATTTTGGTTGTGATGATAGTCTATTGGCAATTTCTTACCATGGGATTTAGTAAGGTAAACTAGAGTTTAAGTGGCAGCTTGTTCAGATATGAGGTTGCAACATGAGTTGAACTTCAAGGGGGAGATTGTTGGATGTGAAGTCCAACTCTTCATTTCACCTTCTCTGACTATTTATTTCTTGTTTGACTCTTTGTCTGTTGTCGAACACTATTGTATAAATATAATGCCGAAGCCTTCTATATATAAGTTGCAATGACTGAATGTGTAGTTGTAACCACAGTTGTGTTGAACCACGATAAACATGTTGTGTTGGTCTTGTTTATTTTTCATCTGTTGTTTTAACTTATCCACTTATGCATTCTCCAGAGATATTGGAACCATTACATAAAACATACAAGGTAGATGACAACTTAATATTAAAAATAACTAAAAAATCACCGTTCAATCAGGCAACAGATGGGGACTGTAAACTTTCAAAACCATTCTATAAAAAGGAATTATATAAAGGTATTCAACATGTGATATTGGATGCACAAAGCCTACATATAAAGCCATGCGAAGTATGGGTAGGAAAATGTCCAATAAGAAATCTGAAATCAATATTTCCAAGAGAAATGGCAGATTGCAAAACCTTACTGGAGGTACTTTGGAATGCTATATTGCACTTGAATCAAATCCCAGACAAATTAAACTGATCTTAGAAGCCTTTCATGCTTAATATAATACATAATTGAGCTGTAATTAATCTCACACTAGAAAAAGCTCTATCAAGAAAAGAAAAACATCCTTCGCAAATAATTAAGGAAGTTTGGGAGTGAAAATATGATTGCAGTAAATTGCATTCAACAATTTTCCCAATTCTAATTAAATTTATTAACAGATGCTTGTGGACGCAATCTCTTGCCTCATAATTTCCCCCCTTTCAAAATGATTAAAAGTTCCTGACTGGTTATTGAAGTAATATTTATGTACCGTGCAATTCTCTTGCCAGCCTTAAAATTAGTATCAACAGATAAAAGATAGCACATCATTGTGATAAGCGTAATTACCAATCACACGATCTGTCTTGATGTTAATTAAGACAAGGCATATTAATATTTCGATTGATACCACCCTTGAGGCCAACCACCTTAGGTGGAGGTTAAAAAATGTATTTTCGTAACGTCTCTATAGATAAAAAGTTTCAGAAAATATTTATTTTTATTGACTGGCATTAAAAGTACATGGAAATTCAACGACAATATTGGAAATGCATGATAAGAATACATTTATCATATTTAAAGAGGAGCATTAACAAGATGAATTCCCATGGTAGCATGTTTACTAGCATATTTCACTTTGACATAATATTAGTCAACTTTTAAACTAGACTTCTATTACACACCAAAGAAAATGAACCAATATTCTGTTGTATGAAAAAGTATTTAAATGGTACATTCTATCTGTAGCCTGGTTTCAAAATCCAATTCGATTATGCTAAATTAATTTGCCTTCATAACGTCTTTTTGACCACCAAATGTCTATTTAATAAACCAAATGTTCATACCCTAATTTCATTTTACAATAGGCACATGAACTACTAGGAGATACAAGACCCTAAACATTAAGAGACTTAAAAAAAGCTCAGCTCAGCTTTCGCTGTGTGACCTTCAACACTATCTCAATTGCGTCTTAACGCACAGAAATTTTCATTGTACTACAAACATAACAATGAAGCATCATTGCCAAGGTCAAAATCATTTCATCCGTGTCACTCTTTCAAATGACATGTTCACTATGAGGCAGTGAATGTTTTGTTCCCAATGACCTAGCAATGAGTTGCCTTAACTCAAGTTCGCTCGGAAATCTATTCTCTCTCAGCTTAGAAAATACCTGCAAGGGAACAATGATAAACTACTATTATTAACAAATTCCATATCTTGTATATGATAATTGCTTTTGAAATCAGATCATGTGAGAGTTTTTAGTCAACACTTCCATTATCAGGACAAGAAAGCTTAAAGGGATGAAAAATATAAAGGGTCCTGCAATATCGTCATCTTCACATCAATTGTGCATCAACTATGCAAATCATGTTTTTTAACTAACCATAGTTAAAATAGAAATCTAACTTGCTCAAAAAGCCACCTAATGAAGAGTTTGTTCAACTAAAAAAATTGCATAACAACTTGATAGCCAACTCAAATAAAGTGCAGAATGGAACTTACCATTGTTTCAAACAAAATCAACTTCGACACAGACTAAAAAATGTAGCCAAAACCATGTGGAGCAATCCCTTCATAAAGTTCAAAATACAAATCATATGCATTTCAAAAGTTTCATCCCATGGACTAAAAACCATTGTCAAACAAAAAGGGGGTTGTAAGATCAATCTTCCGTTAAAGGTGCAAGTATTACTCAACAAGGCAAATCCAATAGTTTAAGACAGGTTCTACTATTGTTGGCTTCTCATTGTCTTTCAGACTTTCAATACAGAAAAAGAAGCTGGGATATCCAATTATGAATTATCGTAAGTCTCCCTCAAAAATGCACAGAAAAAGATCAGCAGAGAAAATAAAATTAAGAAATTGTTAGTAGGGTATTGTGGGAATACATATGCAATCTCCCTAAACAATTAAACCTAATCAGTATACATGTTTTACAATTCAAACATATCACATAGCAGCAAAATCCTTCTGAGAGAAAATTTGGCAAACCAAAAGTATAAGGTTTTTTGGAAAAATCAGATATAAACAAAACGTTAAAAAAAATAGGAATAGAGAAAACCAACTTTCAAAAAATTGAGGGCATTTCCATAGCAAAGAGATACAGAGAAAAAAATAAAAGAGTTTAAAGTTTAAACTCATGTATTGTGGAAAATAGATTCTTCTTGTTCATATTCATATTGCTAATTACATTGCATTGCACAGTCTACTTCTAGTGCATAAATAATAACAAAATCAACACAGTTGTACCAAGTATACCTCATAGTGCTCATTATATGAATATTAATTTTTTTCCATTTTCGAGTTTCATACATGGTTGTCTTCTTAGTCTGTCAATAGTTGTGAAAGGATGGAAGTACTCGGACTTGTAGATTCTGCTGGATATCATTCTTGTGATGAATACTTAAGGAATCATATTTTAGCTAAATTACCTCAAAAACAAAATTTTGTTGGCAACGGCAAAATTTTGTTTTTCAGAGTACCATTCACTTTTGACACTCTTTATCTCTAAGGTGAACTTTGGGAGGAATAATTTCATTCTACCAATATTTTGTAAGAATTACCATTCAGTAAATAAGATGAAAGCTTACAATTTATATAAACATTATTTATAATAACTCCAACAGGTTATAACTTAAATTTTGGATGTTTGACAGTTTGTCAAACTCTTTGCATGCAAGCTTTGATAACATTGTAATAACCCCTCAGGCTATCCGATTCAACAACTCTGTAAATTCTGGTTTTTATCTTGTAGAAATTTGACACAAGGAATATTGTGAAGCACTTTGTATGCAAACTAATAAAGCTGGATTCACCAATGATAGACTTGCAAACAACTATGTAATATCATTTAAATTGCTTATGTCCAACATGACATTTCATCAAATACTTGGCAAACATACTGCAATGCATGGTAAATCTGAAAAACAATAATTTTCTGCAATTTAATGTGCAAATACAGGTGCCTAATAGGCTGTAACAAATATCCAGACTCGTATTTTCAACAATTATAATGTTTGGAATGGCTTTATTCACAATTCTGGAAATGTTTATGACAAAAGATTATAACCCTCTAAGTGGACACCTTGTATTTGTTGACGAACCTTTCACAACAACATGCTGAATTCCTTGAATGTGTTAGAAGACCATGGTGGCTGAAATACAGCCACCAATAACTAATCGTTTCAATCTGTATGCTTCGTGATTGGCTGCTAATTCTCACGTGCCACCCAAAATATTGACATCACATTATATAGCTCACACGGCTCCTCAATAAGAGTGGGGCTGCCATTATTGAACCCCAAACACTGATTCCAGAGGCTGTAAATTGGCTTTTTGCTCTCTTATTTCTTTGCAAATAATCTTAATAAAAACTCTGATTAAAACCCCCAAACTCTTCACCATTTATCACAATCATGGTCTCTGGATGAAGCCATAGATAATTGAAGGATCTTTCACCATCTTTATTAGATTTTAGGAAAGATTTCTGCAAATGTATTAACATTGCCTCTTCAAGGTATATATTTTCCAAATGCATCGATCTCTATTTGTACGAGGAATAAACCGATAAGAGACATGTCCCATTAATATAATTAATATAATAGATAATCAGAGTTGTGTGTGTGTGTGTGTATTATTGTAATTATATTAACTTCTCTCTGATCTCACAGGTTTATCCTGCTAAAGCTACCAAAACATCAACACTCCCTCTTTGCTAGGAGGATACACACATGACGATATATTAACTAAATGTAATATACATATATCTTTGATATGAAGACATTCAACATTTAGATAACACATTTGATATCATGAGACTTGGTCTCCCAGAATATCGACATTCGATATCCACTAAGTACTTGAAAAGTTTTGATATCAAGAGTATTGACCTCCCAAAATATCAATGATATTCACCAAATTCTCAAAAGGTTTTGATATCGCATTTGATATCAAGAGTATTGGCTTCCCAGAATATCAATGATACTCATCAAGTACTCAAAAAGGTTTTGATATCAAGAGTACTAGTCTCCCAAAATATCAATGATATTCACCAAGTACTCTGAGTAATGGCCTCCCAGAATATTGAGATGCAAGACATTCACCATATACTCAATTTGTTTGATCTCATAATACAAGTTATTGTAAGATCGTCAAATTTGTTTGATCTCATAATACAAGTTATTGTAAGATCGTCACCTTACAATAACTTTTGGAAATACAAGCAAGGACAACTTTAAGAAACAAGTATAAATTTTTGGAGAATAGAACATTAGTTCAAGGGGAAAAAATTAATTTCTATTGGCAAATTCTTATCTTTAAGTAGGAAAATTTTTAATTTTACTGGCGATTATTTTTCAATCATATGAAAATTCTATAAAATCCTGGCAAATATTTCATTATTGATGAAAATCGTTGAAAAAAGAACACATGCCTAGAAACAACGATTTTATTATTATTATTGTATGGAGCCTAATTAATTATCAAACTTTAAGGTTAAATTAGCCCACTTTTATCATTACAGTTTCCCTCCAAATTATTGAATGGTGGTTTGGGGGAAGCACCCCTATTATTTTTAATCATTGGATGATCCTAAATCAATGGCTTAAATCCTATTTCAAGCCAAACTTTTAAAAGGATACCAAGTTTTAAAGAAAATTCCCAAAGTAAAAGACACATGTCCCCAATAAAATCTATTTCACGGAAAAGTGAGAAAGAATAAAAAGTTTCATGAAAAGTCTTAAGAATAGAGACACGTCATATCTACATACTTAATTTGTAGTGTAACAAAAAGTTTTACCAAATATTGGCGAATATGACCATTAATTAAGACAAGCCTTGAAAATTGTAGGCAAAAATATTTAATTTACTACGTGGAAAAATTAGATTCAATTGGGGAAGTCATCACTAAAATATAAACACTTTAATATTATTATTGGCAATTAGCCTAAGCATGAGACCCAATTTTGGTAAAATGCATGCGACATGGACACCCCAAAAAAAGTGCAAAACAATTAGCCTAATCTAGGGTCCCCGATGAGTGAGATTAGCCAATTGGCAAATATTAGCCACTAAAGTTATCCTTGAATACAAGTGATGATCATTTGGAAGTCGTCAATTCCTCATGATGTACACAGGGGTAGGCCCATTAAAATCACATGGTCACGATGTATTAATCACGGTCCTCTTCACTACAATAATTTATTTATCACTAGAGAATCCATCTCATCATGGTTTACTCCCTTTGAATCAATGATAAAAAAATCACCGAAGGTTGACTAAATCATATCATCTAACTGCTCCTCTTTCAAGGTTGCCTGAAATATCAACCTCCCTCCGAGTCTCATCTCCCTCTTTTTCCTACAATAACATTCTTAGAGGAAAAGATCAAGCACATAGCTCTTATAAAAAAGTAAGAGAGAGACTACAATGATTAGATAAATAACATATTCAATGATAATTCTGCATAATAAGATCAATTTAATAAAGATAAAATAAATATCTCATTTATATTTTATCATTTTATCATCTTTTAATATTTATTAAATATTAACCCTTTATATTGACAAATGTTTCAAAATTAATTTATATTTACATATATTACCACCCATATTCATAATATTATATCCCACAATAATTTATTATGATCTAAATCCATAATAATATCAAACATGGAAAGGAATTTTATGAATAGAATATACCTTTATTACACTTGCATTTTATTTGGTCAAATGAGTACACATGCATTTCTTTTGAGGGGCCCGCGGTACTTCTTCAATGCATTCAATGACAATGTTCCTTTCTTCTTCACTTTCTTAGATTAAATGTCCAGGATTTCTATTCGTGGTGGACCCACCCTTCTCCATGGCATGTGAATGGCTACAAAGAATATTTGGTTTGTATTTTTTGTTTCTAGGTTCACATATTGCTGACATGTGGTATATCATTGGTGTAGATGGTGTTAGATTATATTGGCGCATCTTTTCTTTATGCTTTGACTTGACATTGTTTTTGTTTTGACTTTCCACCCAAAACCAAGTCTGCAATTGATGTCTCATTGCTTAACCATGTTCCCAATGACATGGTCCATGCTAATACATATCTTGTTCACGTGCAGTGACACCACCTTGCTCGAATATTCTTGCGACTTTGCACGTCAATCTGCTAGGCAACAATGAGCCCAACCCCCTAATCAATGTGCTTCAAGTCGACATTGCTCCTTCCAAGCCCGATCTTCACATCAACAGGCAAATTAACATCATCACTGAAGAGGAACACAAAGAATAAATCTCAGGGCAGGAGGGGGTGGTGGTAGAAGGTCATTTTGTTATGCTTTTGAAGCATCTCCTTCACCCATTGTGCATCATTTTCAGTGGTGCCATATTCGTTGAGAAACCTTTCAAAGGCCTCTGGAGCTATGGAGCCACCCGAGCTGCATAATTTCTGGTAGAGAGTGCGTACATCCTAGCGAGGCTCAAGATTGTTAGTTTGGTGGTCACCAAGTTACTGTCCTTTGGGCTTGGACATTTCTTTGCCCAACCACATTCGATCAGCACCATTTGTACATGTATTGTACACAACTTAGTCCCTTTCATTCAATCAGGTCAAATAGAGACTTCACAATGCCTCTTTGACATGATCTGGGATAGTCTAGCAGTCCCACTCTACTGTGCAACACTTTTGTGCAATCAAAATGTAGAGATAAATCCCACGACACTAGTTCAGCATAGCACCTTATGCATTTATGCTACACAATGCGTATCAATCTTTGATACAGTTGCAACTTGCTTTGATACCATGTTAGGTTTTAGGAAAGATTTCTACAAATGTATTAACATTGTCTCTTCAAGGTAAATATTTTCCAAATGCATCGATCTCTATTTGTATGAGGAATAAACCAATAAATGACATGTCCCTTCATGGGTCATGTCTATTAATATAATAAATATAATAGATAACTTAATCAAAGTTTTGTGTGTGATTATTGTAATTATATTAACTTCTCTCTGATCTTACAGGTTTATTCTACTAAAGCTACCAAAACATCAACAATCTCTAATAGCAAAAAACCTTTGAAGAACCCTCTTCACAAATTTCAATAAACACAAATGCAATGAATGGATCGATTGGCTTATTCTGCTTTATATATTTCTCATGAGAAAATCAATCCACAGTCTGGCCTTCATCAATGTGCCTAATATAACTTAAAAGCCCATTTGCTTTTATTCTTTGGCCATTGACTAATAAAACATTTAATGAGCCACTTAATAATAAATTCATTTAATGCACTTCAAAATTTGAGTACATAATCGTTAAATGTCCTTTCATAATAGTCAACAATCATTAAATGTTCTCACTTTTTATAATTTGACTTTATAATATTAAATCCCTTCTAATCATAAATTCACATGAAGTCCATATAATAGTCTCTTAAAATTATCAATTATTACTACCTAAAGTAACACTTTAATAATAATTAAATATCACAACTCCATTAATCACCATTATTTAATGATTATCACTTTATCATTGGCTATCCTATTGCTCTTATTGTCAATGGGGATGTCTTACTAACCATATTAAGGATCCATCTCTATCAACCCTTGATTTACAATTATCAGTAAGTTTTTGAATACCTAATCAAATAAAGGTCTCAAGGGACATTAATGCAATTGAGGCCAGTTCAAGTGCACCGCCAAATATAGAAATGCTAGATAAGTGACTTACTATAAGTAGTAAGTGTACCAAGCTGAACCAAACAAACAACAATCCTAAACAACTCTATACTACAAAAAAAAAAGCCTCTAGTTCTGCCAACTGGGACCCCTAACCATCTGACTTAACTTACGAGGACCACTAATAAGGTTAGTCCAAACCTACCAACCATGGAGAGCTAAAATGGGGGCACTACATTATTTTTCCCTATGACATGATCAAGATCAGTATGCTATTTAATCTAATGAACTTTATTGCTAAAGTTTATTTATGCTTTTTGTTGGGTGGATATTTTGCAACTGATAGTTTGTTAGAACCCAATTGCAAAATAGGTAGACCAGCCATAGCATATGAGACAGAGTCTCTCCTACCTTTAAGGGAAGTCTCCCCCTTCTCACCATTCTTTGGATCAACTCAAGGTAAGCAAGAAGTTGGGAGATTTTGAAAGGAGCGTTACCGATATATTTTTTCCTCTTATATTTTAGAAAAGAATCCACTTAACCACGGAGCAAATTATGGGCAAAATGAAATCTCTAACTACACTTTTGTATAATAGTTTGAAACAACGATATCAATACCAAACACCAACTCAAAGGCTAGTTGAAAACGTAACAATTTGGCTCTAAGTCATGTTTTAATCTATTCTATAAGAATAACCTCTACCATTGGGGCACAAAGACTTCCAAAAGTAGGGAATTCTAACTATTTTTGTGAATTGAGACAACACAAGCTATAGTCAAAGATTCTACTCTATGTATCACCACAATCACTCCCAATCAAAGCTTCGGCTCAGATTTCTTCTTAACTCATTATGCTCTATTATTTAAACATACAATAACAAATAAATCAAAGATAATAGACACAAATTATAGTCAAAGCTTCTAATTTGTACTATCACAATTGCTCTCAACCAAAGTTTCAGCTTCAATTGTTTCTTTGTATTCACTTTTCTTCAAAACAGTACCACATAATCAAAGTTATACTTGCACAATTTTATCTAAGCTTTCTTGCATACAATTAAAGATGATTTTTACAATGAGGGGATACTTATATAGGAAAAGAAGTAGAGAAAGGAGGAAAAAGTGGGAGCATCTCACAACCACTTTGACCTGGTTAAAATAGGTGAGAAGAATTTTTGGATTACATGTCATGAGGACATGCAATTCATCTTCTCCAACTACAACAATACGAAGAAAAGGTTGAATCTTATGCACTCACTTTGATGAATTGACATTTATATTTAAAAACTTGATGTAATCAAGCTTTTTCGCATCCCACAATAGTGAGTTCTTTGTTAGATTCGTAAGTTCTGGAGTTTCCAACACTTTGAAAAACCTTCTTAATGATGTCTGGATGTAAACCCAGAACAACTTTCCCATCAACATCTTCAAATGATTCTTCTCTTTTTTTTCTTTTCAAATCAAAGTGCTTAGGTGCATTCCCACACGAACTCAAGTTCTAGGCCAGCCACTGGGAAAGTGAAGACCAGATGAATTATTGCTTCCTTCGATTCAAAGCACATCTTCTTGATAGGATGTCTCTATTCTTTGAGGAAATTCTAACATTTCTTGAAGTGTGTTGCAACATGATGAAAACATCTTCCAATGAGATCGGATCCTTGAAACCTTTAGGATTTGAGTTACAATGACGATCCATGGGAGATGGGTGTTCGAAGCATGGATTAGATACTTATCGAACACTTTTGAAGGCTGGGAATGAACGGAACAACTTGTATTTTGGGCAAAAATGGCCAAAATCAGGTTTAGGATGATGGAATACATGTGGGCAGCTTTTGTTGGGAAAGGTCAAAAATGTAAGTTGGAAGCATTTGGGTATGTGCAAGATGAGAGTTTGGGTGCTTTAAAATGTGAGTTTTCACCCAAATCAAGTTCTCTAGATGTCATTGCATGTGGTAATGACTCCTAATTTTACATGAACATTCAGATTGTGCAATTACATGTATGGAAAAATGGAAAATGAATGAGTTTAGAAAATGGATGAAGTATGGGTGGCGGAAACATGGAAATGCACTTGCATTCTTGGGTGTAAATCTTCAACTTTTCTCCAAAAAAAAAATTAAAAACAAGTAACAAACAAGAAAGAAAAACTAAAAACAAAAGAATAACTTACCTCTTGCTTTTACCTCAAACTTGGCAAACTTCAAAACCTTTCTTTACATGCAATTTCATTGTTGGAGTAGAAATACTTTTTGAATTTGCAATAAGAGGATTCCAAACTTATTTAAAGAAAAAATGTAAACGACAAGGGCTGCATTTGAACAAATGGACAAAAATAAGTCAAAGAAAGCAATATTGTAGCAAAACAACTAAGAGATACAAACAGAGTTGAATCCTTCTACTTACTTAGAGCTCAATGAGCCAAAAAATAGAGGAAAGAGAAGTTTGGATGAACAAGTCTTGTCCAAAATTGGGTTCTCCAAGTGCAAACGCATGCAACAACTAAGGGCCTTTGAAAAATTTGATGTCTCAATGTAAACCATGGTCTCCAAGGGCAAACGCATGTGCATGAAACACCAAGATGCTATTGCAATCTTCTTCCTTCAAACGTTTTTGGTGCAAATCGGTTTTAAAAGACCCTCCAAAGTCATTCACATGCAAAACATTTTTGGAGAATGCATGTATTTGGGCGTTTTTGGAGAAAATGTGTCCTAAAATGTATTTGAATGTAACATATTTCAAAAAAAATATGCTATTGAATTGCACAACTTAAACTTCCTATTTAGCACATGTCTAATTGATTATTGAATAAATATCACTTAAGATGGGTCAAATAGAATATTTACACTATATAGTTTATGTATTGTTTTAAATGTTTATTTAAAAGCAACATTTTACTTAGATGTTCTAAATAAAAGATTAAAGTAAATTTTAATATTAAATTAGACTATATAGTGCACTATAGTCACTTAATGATAAATCAAAAGTGATGAAGTAACTTACAAACATAACATAAAGTCAGTTTAAGTTATATTTTTCAAAAGTGAAACTCAACATTAGAATATAACATCCATATTTTAAAAATGTGATTAACCTTGGAGAGCTTTTTTTGGACACTTAAATAATCATATCTTTTAACTAATAAGTCTGATATCGAACCGAAGGGAAAACCGAAAGCAAAAGATTGAACAATACAAAAAGCTTAAAGCAAACTAAACAAACTCTCGATAATGCAAATAAAGACTTTGAAGGCTTCAAAAATCAAACTAAGGCTAATAAAATAAAATAAACAAAAAAGACTTGACGGAAGCCTTTAGGAAAACAGGTTCACTATGCCTTTAGGAATGATTGATTGATCAATGTTGGTCGATTAAATAATGAATTATCTCATAAATATGCGAAGCTTAGTTGAAAAAGCTTTGTACTATTACCTCCTCTCTGTGATGACAAAATAGAGGACAACAATTTTGCCAACAAAGAAAAGTGATTTCAGTCAGTAGAAAGCAAAATAAATTTAAATTTAAAGCATTTGAATCTATAAAATAATAAATAGCTCAATGGTATGGCAAAAGTACAGCTAGATACCAGAACTCTAGGATAGCCTAGTACAAGCATTACTGAGATGGAGATTTGGCGAGGAGGGAACCCAAAGTTTGCAGAGCATATAAAGGATCTTGTAATATCATCTTCTTCACATTAATGCATTAACTATGCCCAACATAGATGCAGATGCAGCAGTTTTAATGTTTAATGGACTGTGTTTTTCTGATTCTCATCTTCCTAATATAAATTTGCTTTTGTTTTACAATGAACGTGTTTAATTTATATAGGAGACAATTTTTCTTGAACATTAATCAAAAATATAAAATATAAAAATAAATAATAACCATCTAGTTATGTGCTTATGACACTGCATTAAATTATAGCTATGACATTATTAATAATGTTGACTGCCTTGTCATGCAGCCAGTTAGAAAACAAAGTTATGTGTAAATGGGGTGGCTGTGGAAACATGAGATATTATAGAATCTGTATACCTAACATGTAATAATGAAACAAATTATCAAATATTTATTTTTATTTCTTAAAAAATGTTTTCACAGTTTTCATTTGATAAAAATGGAAATTTCATATAGGATTTTGATTTTAAATGAGGATTTTTGTATTCACATGGCTGGTGGAACTCTGCTTTAATTTTGAAGCAACAGCATCCTTCCATACCTTTCAATGAGAAGAAATCACGTAATAACAAAATTATTTGATTTCAGCCCCATACCCAGTTTTTTATTTGGTTTTTGGAGGTTAATCTTTAACTCATTTTCCAATTTAAATCTTGCAGTTAGTACAATCAGATCAACACAACACACAAGCTGTATGCAATCTCACTGGAAAAATGATGAGCGCAAGGGTATCAGCAGGTGCAGGGTACTGTAATAATGAAAACCAGAGATATAATAAAGTATTTAATCTTATATCTACATTACCTGGGGACATGCTTCCACCCCTAAGCCCCAGGTTTCAGAAACAGGGATGGTTTCGGGGACATTTCCAAGCCATCTCCACCTGGTAAAGAAAATCGGAAATGCGTCCCTGAAACTTAGGATACCGTCAATGTGTTTCCAAATCTCGTTGACCATCCCAGGGACTGAATTTCCGACTCCTAGCCATTTCGGGGACTGCTAAAAGTTTCCAATTAAAAAACAATATTTTGACTCCAAAAAAATTAAAATGGGATTATTTTCCCTGCAGACCCTGTTGTTGGAATGAAGACTTGAAATAAATATACAAAATTAAAAAATTTATATTTTATAACGCTTTAAGTTCATATCTTTGTTTATGTAACAGAGTTTTGTTTTACTTTGCATTATCTTGCCTGATGTAGACGGACGACTGTGTTCAATTGAAACATTACACAGAATGCAAGTGTTGAAAGTTTTGAAAATTTTGACACAGGTTGAAAGGTTGAACAAAACTGTTCAACAAATTGCAGGCTGAGATGGTAGGTTGCAACTTGGAGAGTAAGACGGCAAGGATTTTCAAGGCTGAGATAACTTTTTCACTACTCATTTTTTAAATTTTTTTTAGAGTTGCTGTGTAATCTTTGTTTAAAATTCACAAGCTAGGCTGTGTAATCTCTATTAATACCTGCCGTATCCCAAAGGCTAAGATTGACTGTGTAAATTTATAATGAAATTGAGTGTTGCTATTTATTGTTAAAAGCTTGGCTTCTTTATTTTAAATTTTTTAATATTTATTGGTACTCTTTGATGATTCAAAATGATGCTATTTTCTATGACAATTCGATTAGATGCTATAATTGCTATGCTGTATGATCATTGATGAATCATCACTTGATGAAAAAATTTGATAATTTTTAAGTTCTAAACTACGTTGCTTTGATGAATGTGAAATAGATGAAATTAGTTGAAGATCCATATATATATATATATATATATATATATATAGCCATCTCCTACTCTAGCAAAAAAAACATGTCTGAGAAACCCATCCCACCATACTGGAAACTTGGGGTAGCATAACCTTATATAAATGGTCATTTAGGCTATTTAGTTTATTAATTTATATTGGTAATTTTGATTTCCACAGTTAACTTATAATATGTTAGTCTTTTAGAAAGTTTCTATTTCCCTATTGGGTATTTCTTTATATAAGGAGACTTCATCTTTTGGCAATTTTTTGAGATTTGTAATCTTTGCCTAGAATTTCTTTTCTAGAAGTTCTTTAATGAAAAAACCTGGGAATATTTTGTGGGTTTTGTTCAAAGTTTTTTTGACCAATTTTAATAAAAATGTGGCTGTGCTTATTGAAATCACACAGATTTTTTTTACAAAAAAGGTGGTTTTATGGTTCAGAGCATAGTTACGAGACTCGGCTCACCTCTGACTTGGAAAGTCAAAATACGACTCGGACTTGGACTTGGCAACCGGGCTCGGCAAGGACTCGGAAAATTGAAAAACCCATGAAATTCAAAGATTTTTAAGGATTTTAAGATTGTTTCATGCATCTTTCAGTCAATTAACATCAAATACACAATAATTGAGATAAATAGAAGCTACTTAATACAAATACACAATTTTGCATAGATCACATAAGTATAAAAGCGAATTTCTAAAGGAAAAAAATTGAATAACACAATAAAAACTATAAAGTATTAAGTAATAAACATAGTGTCACTGCAATGTCAAAGACTCAAATGTCTACAACATTCATGGATTACGAAATCCATGGTATCAAAAGTTCAAAACATATATCAAAATAACAACTAGAAGACTAAGGCTCATAGTAGTCTATGTCCTCCTACGTAAACGCCCAAGATAAGTCATGGAAGACTGTAGAGCAATCCTCTCTCTCTGTCTGAGGCCAAACCTCATCCTCATCCTCATCCTCACCCACATAATCCTCATCATCAGACTTGGATCCATCACTCCTAGCCTCGGGGTCCTGCACTCTGTCTCCTCACGCTCTAGCCTCCTCGACTGCCATCGCTACTGCCTCAGCCTCTCGATCCACCTGATCTACCCACTCCACATCTTCATTACTGAAGACAGGATCAACAATATTTGTGTTCCACTCTGCATGTGGATCAACATTCTCTAATACAATTGGTGATGTATCGGTGCCCAGGATTTGTATACGATGAAGGTGAAGGTTGTAGTGAATAAAGACAATATCATTCAATTTTTTCACTGCCAACCTATTGCGTTTCTTCGAGTGTATGTGCTCAAATAGACTCCAATTACGTTCGCATCTTGATGCACTAGATGGTTGGCTTAAGATGTGAATTGCAATCCTCTGTAAATTTGGCATCTTTGTGCCAAACATCTCCCACCATGTATCGAAACAAGAAAATTTTAAATCATATCAATAACTTTGACTTTATCAAATTAAAATGGTAATAGAATTAGAAATTAGGATGTAGAACATGGTTATCGGGAGACCCGTCTCCCCCCTAAAAGTCGTGTCTCGGAGACCGAGACGCGTCTCGGAGACTTTTCGCGTCTCTGGAGACCTCAAAAAAGGTTGGAGACTTCATGACGAAGTCTCCTGAAGTCTCCCCATCTCCTAATCCAAAAAGTGAAGTCTCCTCGAAGTCTCCTGGTAAAATATAATATTAAATAATTTTATATATTTTAGCCCTCATTTTAATGTTTTTAATACAAAAATTAAGACCACCGACAAGTTAAATGATTAAATAATTTAAAATATTTTATTTAATAAATTAATAACTTTAAAAACATTATAAACATTTTTTAAAAATTATTTTTATTCAACATTTTAAATGATTAAATCATTTAAAATATTTTTGGAGAATGATGATTTTTTGGAGAGCATGATAGCTAAAGACCTTGAGATGGATGATCACAACCTTGGGGAGTAGATGATAGTACCATCGACATACTAATACTAGATATATTTCTGTTTTTTGTTTATTGTACAAAGTGTTCATTTTTGTTTGCATATCGGCAATTCAGCATCAAACTATACTTTTTTGAATTTAAAATTTGAATATGTGATGATAATCTCAGCGATTATCAATCTGATATGATGGTGATCATATGCAATATTCGAAAAACAAATACATCTATGAGATACAATATTGTGATCATGTGAGTTTTGAAATCTTTGACTCTATGAGTCTATTTTAATTTTTAATGTGACATTACTATTATTATTTACTTTAGTCTTACAGTATTACTATTTTCAAATTTTGTATTTACCTTTAGTATTAGACTCTTCAAACTATTAAAAAAATTATTAAAAAGAAAATTGCTGTCTCCAAGTACCCCCCGTCTCCTATTTGAAAAATTGTCGTACCGGTACCAATACCGGTACCGGAGACCTCGAAGTCTCCCCGTCTCTCGGTGACCTTGATGTAGAATCAAAGATTTTTACTAGGCATCAATTCTGTCCTATTTTTCTTGCACAACTCGTGTGCAAATAAGTCCCCTTGAGCTTTCTTAAACAACTCAATCTCACAGACTACAATTGTTTCAACTCTTGAATTAGGTGACAGTCTCTCTACAACATCGTAGAGGCCGCTCCACACCTCATCATCAACCTTGAAATGTGGGCTAAATTGGTATGTTGGATTAAGGAAGTAGGTTGCTGCATGTATAGGCTTGTGAAGTAGATTGTGCCAACGTCTATCAATGACATCCCATATAGGCCCATACCTATCTCAATTCCCTACAAAAAAAGAGCGAATGGCCTCCTTCACCCTATCCATGCCTTCATAAATGTAGCCCATTGAGGGCTTCTCTCCATCAGCAATTCTTAGGAGAACAAGTAGTGACTTTACAAACTACAATCATTATGAAAGTTGGAAGAGAAATAATCAGCTTAAAATTTTTTCTTTAAAAACTTAACAATAATTTATAATATAATTTCATAAACAAAATAAAATTGAAATGAGGACAAAAAAAAAATTACCGTCACACTATCAACAATCGGTGTCCAAAAGAAAGCCTCGTCAAAAACGTGATCAGCTACATCAATCCCTGCGATGGTCTTTGCATATGATGATGCAATCCACTCCTCACTAACAAACATGTGTCTCAAACCTCCCTTTGAATCAAGCAAAGATTTCAATGTGAGAAAATTAATTGCAAATCTAGTGGACGAGACAACTCCTTTTGGTCATTGTGTTTTCTCATGAGGTTGAGGACCCATATATGATTATATATAAATTTGCATACACTCCTTCCTTGCTCTATAATTGCTTTTATCCAACGAAGTTTATCAAGATCCTCTAACATGAGGTCAATGTAGTGAGCAGCACAAGGGATCCAAAATATGTGAGAGTGTCTCTCCATAAGAAGCTTTCCTACAACAACATAATTTGTTGCATTATTTATAACTATCTGCACCACATTCTCCTCACCCATGTCCTTTATCACTTCATCTATTACCTCACAAAGATATTCAACATTCTTTGTTTTTCCTAAGGCATCAATTGATTTCAAAAAATCGTGGCACCTGAAGGAAACGAAACAAATTAGTATAATGATTAATGATGAATCATAATTATTAAAACTTAACTACAAATTCTACTTCTAAATTTTTAATGTCTAAGACTCTAAGTACAATTACCTGATGGGAAGACAGAAAAGTTGAAGAGTGTTCTACTTCTATCAGTCCAACCATCAGTCATGATGGTGCAACCCTTCGTTTTCCACACCTCACGCTGCTCCTTGATTGCACCTTCTACATCAGCCACCCTTTGGGTCAAAATAGGGCCTCCTAGCTCGTCAACACTAGGGGCTTTGAACCTCGGACCACAAATAGTAACAACATCAATTGCAATTTGCCAATAAGGAGACGTAAAACAAATAAAATAAAATTTAAAATTAAACAAATTAGTTTATTATAAATAAATTTGAAAACAAAATACAATTAAAATAAACAAAATAAGCATATTATTGTCTCTTGAAAGTTGAAACTTGAAACTTGAAAGCAAGAGTAGTAAGACAAATTTAAATTTAAATAAATAAGTACCTTGTTGCATTGAATGAAATGTTGTTGTACATGAAGAAGTCACCAAGTGCCAACTTTGCATAATCATGCTTCTCTTTGTTCCAATCCATGCTCTTAAGCAATGGTTCTGCGCCTAGAGTCGTGCATGGAACAAACATGGAATAAGTGTCGATCTTTGCTTACGAATGTGAGGCCCAATGGTCACACTCGCAGAAGTATTGGCATCCGTAGGTGGACTAGGGGCTAATGGAGAGCGAAAACTAGAAGAACCATGTTGCGCTAATTGTGTCATTTCTTCTTGTTGCTTCTTTTTCAATTTTTCTCCTCTAGAAAAGTTTGCATGTCTCTCATAACATCTTGGGGTACATCTTTGCATTTTTTAGCATCACGCCTAGGCATATACTATATGTGTTAGGTGATACTTCAATCTATTTATTCCTCCCCCATTATATACTACACCGAAATGCCAACATGTAACAACTCCCTTTTTGTGCCCCGGGATGGCATGTTTCCAAGCCTTATCCCTTGCTATTGCACTTGGGTCTGCATCAAGCTTAAATGGAGGCCTAGTTCCACTTCCAGAAGGCTCACCCTGAGGCATTATATCAATGTGTTTGCTGCTGTAATATGAATATATTATAAATAGAAAAAAGTTAGCATCAAACCAAATTTTTAAACTTTGGGGCCTTCTTACTTTGTCATTAAGATAAATTACAATAAATCTAGATTCTAAATAGTAGATAGTAGAAGTAGAGACTAAACAAATGTAAAAAATATGAATGTAAAACATATTATAAAACAACACAAAGAAATGCAACTTGTTGCTTACCTCTTCAAATTTGTACAAAGTCAAACAATGGAAATGCAAATAAGTTTGTAGAAGCCTCCTCCAAATGCTTCCTTAAGCTCCTCTCAATGCTTAAGTGCAAGCTACAAAGTTGCACTAACCATCAGCAATTGATACGAGAAAGCCAACCGGTTTGCTAATTTCTCTCTCAAAACCCCAATATTCTTCTCTAACTCTTTCCTCTCTATCACAAGCATACGCAAATGGTGGAATGACTTTTTTAGATCAAATAGATGCTATAACAACCAAAAAAATGCAACGTAAGTTAATGATTTTTTTAAATTTTTTTTCACTTTAATGTCTTGGCTGCCGGCGAGTCCTGGGATTGGGACTCGGCGAGTCCACGTGGACTCTGCCAGGACTTGGCCGAGTCCAAGTCCAGAGGCCAATTGCCTCGGAAAGTGTGACTCTGCCTCGGACTCGCAAAGTCCTGGTCAGACTCGCAGTCCTGTAACACTAGTTCAAAGGTTAGGTCATTTTCTGTAAGGGGATGAAGGTTTAAGGGTTTCTCTGCGAAATCACAACTTTTGGGTCATGTTATTTGTCCACATTCATTTGTTTGCAAGCCTATGATCCTGCTTGCATGTTTTCTGCTATCTGCTGGCAACACAATTTTCATGCCCTTTGTTAGTGCAGATTTCACGCATATCAAGATTTTTTGAGCTTTGCAAGGTCATGTGATAGAACATGTGTGTTGCAGACTACGGGTGAATGAAGTGTTTTGGGTGCCACACGAGATGCACATGAGACACGATTTTACAGTAAATCGTGAGGTATTTCCAAGTGCCCCGATTTGAGGGTTTTCTATGTAATTTCCAGCATGTGTTGGGTTTTGGCATGGCAAAATTTAGACAGCTCTTTTGTTTAAAATTGTAAGATTTACCTGATATATCTAGGGTTTCATCTTTTAGAGTTGATTGTATTCTTTATCACACAAACTCTATTTTCTTTCTCTGCTGTGTGACAGGTCTTTCAGAGTTTCTGTTCACATTTTTTCCAGCTATGTCTCAGCTTTTCCCAGTAACAGAAGGGTTTGCAGATAGTGGTTTCAGAAGGATGAGCTAGATCTCTTTTGTGGGGTTATTTAATTTGTGCAGAACTTTTCTCAAGTTTTTGACAAAATTGTGCATTTGAAGAGTGTTACTCCCTCTATAGGGTTTCTAAGCAAGGGTTTGACTGATTTTTACCCTAAGTCACAAGGTTCGAATTCGAATTCGAGTTCGTCGATCATAAAATTCGAATGAAATCCGGCAAGGGTAAAAGTTCGGAAAAAAATTCGACATTAAAATTTAGTTATATATATTTATATATTTATATATTTATAAATATTACTAATATATCCACAGAGTTGTTAAAATAGTTGAACATTGTTAAATAGTTTAACTAAATAACTCAATACCAGATTAAAATTAAATAATATTATATTAAATTACAGTATTATGTTAAAATTCATAAAATTCGGATGACATTCGGAAAGAGTTGAAATTCGCTGAAATTCGAATCAAAAGGATGAAATTCGGCGAATCCTGTGACTTAGTTTTTACCTAAAATTCAGATTTTTCAGCATTTGTACCAGCTGCTTGCTGAAGGATTTTTTTCCTGGTTTTTGATTCATAAGCTCATGTTTGCCTTGTTTTTTGTGCATGGGAAAATGGGAGAGATGGCATCATTGATCAACATCATGTTGGAGGGTAATCATAGTTCACTGACAAGAACTATAATACCTACAAGCAAAGGATGCTCTTAATTTTTTTTGTACCAATTCTTGGACCAGCTTGTTCTAGGTAACTCAACTTGCCCAACAGCAGCAAGCAAAGACCAAGACAAGTTTAATGAATGTAACATGAAACGTCGGATAAAACTCAAGCTTTCTTTTTGAAGAATATTTTGTTTTCCCTTATCTTGCACAAAATTCTCAGATCTGCCATTTTCTCCTAGATCTACTTCAGCCTCTCTAGAATCTAGCACCTCTACCTCTCTATCTTTGTTCATGCTTCTTTGTCAAGATCTCCTCGACCTTCAAGGCATATTGATATGCTTCTTCCACACTTTCTAATTTCACAAAGCTTATCTCACCTTGAATTCCAGATCTCAATCCATTTAGATATCTTGCAACTTTCTCATCCACATGTTCAAATTTGATGTCCACTCTATAGAATTCCTCAGTATACTCTTCACAGTCATGTCCTTTTGTCTCAAATTTTGCATCTTTCTCAACAAGCTAACTTAGTAATCAGTAGGAAGGAGCTTCTTCTTAGTAATCAGTAGGAAGGAGCTTCTTCTTCACTTTCTTCACCATTTTCAACCAAGTTCTGCTCTTCTCCTTTCCTCTTCTTTGTCTATCAGATTGCAAATTGTAACAACCAATTTTCTAAGTCATAATTAACAACTAACATACTCAAAAAAATACAATTATTACTTCATTTTCATACGAAGACAGTTAAATCAGTTTCGTTCATATGAAAGAGATTAACAGTTTAAAAATCAGTTAAACAAAATTTCTTAACTAATAACTTAAAACACCATCAATGAATTCACTATAGAAATTAAAATCCACATACCATGAAATTTGAACCAAGAAATTATTGTAGGTATGCTTCTGCAACCACCCAAGTTAGTCCACAAATACCACTATAACAATATCAAATAACAACTACCATCCAAAACTGCTATATCAGAATCAAATGACAATTACCATTAAACACCACTGTATTAACTAGGGCATCGATTACCATTAGATCATTTAGGGCATCAGATACCACTGTATCAATTAAGGCATCACAAACCGTTGTATCAATTAGAGCTTCGATTACCATTGGATCAACTAGGGCTTCAAATACCATTGTATCAATTAGGTCTTTAAATACCACAGAATCAATTAGGGCTTCAGATATCACTGTATCATTTCTATCATTCTGATTGCTTAATTGTGGCAATAACATATGATTAGAAGATATGCTCATATTTATTATTCATATAAATGAAAGATAACGATCCACCAGATAAACCTATCTCTCACAACTAAATGTAAAATAACTCAATTAATCTTACCTTAGTCTTGCATATACATTATAATAGTAAAATACCTGTTTTCGGAAACCAACTGAATGTATAACTTATCTTTGTTTGTTGTACGTCCGACAACTTGGGGAGAGGTGAAACATTGTCAAGGGTTTAACCACCCAACCTCGGACCTTAACTTATTCCCCACACAATCTCTAACGAAAAAGACCTTCCCTACCCAGAATTGGACTTGGAACATCTGTCATCTACCAAGCAATCCTGGTATCTACACCACTCGACTTGACAGCAAGAGATTACAATAACATGACCATGCATGAGTTATTAAATGATATTATTCTGGATTTCATGTATTATATCTGAATTTATTTTTTAAATCATTGTAGACTCCATCTCACCTCTTCACCATTTTCCATGGCTATACAACTGGTGAATCTTAGGTGCTCGGATCTCAGAGCAATCGACTTTGTCTGTTGATTTCCAACAAATTCATGAATAACATATATATTCTAACTTATCTCAATTTGTGATTTGAAAAGGATATTCTTGAAGATTGCAAAATTTATTGTTTCTTTATTTAATTTAATCATATTTGATTTCTCTTTTACGCTCTTGCAGATTCATTCCACCTCTTCACCATTTCATGGTTTCTTTGTCGGTGAATTCCTCGGTGTCTGTAAGATTATAAGCATTCTGTTATTATTTACACCTCTTCACCATTTCATGGCAATGATTGCCGGGTTAATCCTAAGTGTTAGAGAATCTATAAGTATTTTGATCTTTGCTTTAGAATTTATGACAGCATGGTTATTCTTGTTGGTTCATACAATCATTTAAGTTTCTATAGCTACCATTCGAATTCATAAATGATGTTTAATCACAAAGATATTCTATGAAGATTTTTAATGAACTCTATGTAATGCAAGGGACAACCAACAAGGTATTGTAAATTAATCTCAGTCTAACAATGCATAGCCGACTATAGTCGGATATTCTAATCAAATAAGAAGAAGTTATGAATATGAAAACATATATTGCAGTCCTAGCAATATGTAGCCAACTGCAGTCAAACATACTACTCAGTAAAGGAAAAAACTATGAATTACGAATGCTTATATTGTATTTCTTTCAGCCCTAGCAATGTGTAGCCGACTACAGTCGAACATATACTTAGAAAAAGAAGGAAATTACTGTTCCTAGCTGGCTGCTATAGAATTGCATTTTAAAACTTTGGAAGGAAAATCCATGACCTGAATTATATTCATTGGAGAACTTGAATCTGATCAGCTCCCTTTTGATTTCCTTCAACACTTATCCTCAGTATTTTAGCCAGAATTACTTGCTCAGCTATGTTGGATTCGCACAATCAGAACAAGGTTTATAACAAAGGTAAATTGCAGATGACTCAATGGCGGATTGCAGACATTTAAGTAAAATTGCAAAACGTTTTAAATGGCAGATTGCAAGACATTTTTAATGCATGGTTGCAAGACGTTTTAAAAGCAAGGTCAAGTTGCTTAAAGAAACAAGAGAAATCTGATACATAGTAAGAAAGAAGAAGCTCGGGCACCAAGAAAAAGGTGATCCCGTCTCTCCCTCACGGCTTCCTTAAATGGAGAGCAAACATGACTCCTTGGCTCCCACCGGTTACAAAAAGATTATAAGCCATTCAAATCCCCAAGTGTTTAATTCGATTAAAACAAAACGAGGGAAAAATAAATACAAGGTTGGAAGATAAAGTTGGAAAGATTATAAGACAATTCGAATTGTCAAATATTAAATTGATTTTATCATGCCAAGTGTTAATCGGTTAAAAGCAAGAAATTTAAAATGGAAAGAATAGAGTTGGAAGATTATAATTCAAATGTTATTATTATAATCTTATATTTATATATGTACATGTAAATATTAATGGGGTGACATCACTTTATTAAATTATTATAATACAATGGTGTTATCTCATTTTTTAATTTATATGCACGTATATATATATATATATATATATATATATATATATATATATATATATATATATATATATATATATATATATATATATATATATATATATATATATATATATATATATATATATTATAATAATAAGGTGAAAGATCATATTAAATCCTTTGAGGTACGTTATATATTTTAACTCAATTATTTTATGTTTCTCGAATTATTTATTTAAATAGCTCATGTGGGTCCTACAGATGTACCCTATTTCAAGTCGCTAGGTCCTCAACCCATTTGCCCAGTGATGGTGATGCTCCTTGCCTAATTCTTTTCTAACAATGCTTCCACCCCTTCGACGTGTTTTATGTAAGGAAATTCTCCGTAATTAAATTATACTATCATAATAAATTATTTAATCATAAATAACCATAACGGTTAACCATCTTCTCAATTCCATGAATTTGTGATAAATGATCAACTAGCTTGTTATCTTCACTTGAAATTATAACGACTAACCATCTTACAATTTCGCAAGATTATAACAAAGTTAACTATTAACTGACTTCATATGAACCTCAACGACTATATTTAAAATTAGGTAAAAAATTGGGATGTAACACAAATGCTCCCACCACAATGAGGCATGACATTTCAACCTAGTGACTGCAATCCTCAACTTCCTATTATCAAAAGTGCCTTCAAACTCAAAAAACTTCATATTAGAGATCCAATCCAACACAACATTGGTGTCCAATTTTTCATTATAAGGAACAACTTCTACAGCAGGCTTTGAATGTGCCCTAGACAAAACTCTCAACAATCTTTCCTCATCCTGATCTTCCTCATGCTCTGGATTAGGGTTTGGTCTCACTGCTTCATCATCAAGATGCACTCCTCTCCTCTAGGCTGTCTCCACGACATCTAATTTCGTTGTAATTTGTCTCAACATGTCCATAATAGCAGTGTTTGCATTTCCTCTACCTCGAACCATCTTTAAAAATAAGTTCTTGCAAGATCATAACCCTCTGCAAGTTATAGGTAAATCCGCAAACCTGCCACCCTACAACCAAATTTAACTTGGGATTCTAGATGATTCAATCTCCACAAGGATGAATCTCAAGCTTTGAATACCACCTGAAGCAAGGAGGGATTGAAAAGCTAACTATCCAACCACTTGTTGAGTAAACACAACGAAAGCAAACAACATGGAGAACACCAAGGAGAGAAAAAAAAAACACTTCATTGATTCATCAAATTTTCAGCATACATCTTGGCTGTGAGGACTTTCAGGTTATGGCCAGCAAAAATTTTACGAAATCCCAAACTTGGAACTCCCACAGGTCCTTAATTCGGACTTCCCGCTCTTCTACTTCGCTCTCCCATCCAGACTCACTAAGTGATGCCTAACCTAAACTAAACACCCCTATTTATTCTTGCCAAAGCAGCTTACAGAAGATTCTAGATCTTAACATAATAGAAGGTAGACCTTAAAACAGTCTACACAAATCCCAAGACAAGATCCTAACATTAAATTCACGATCCAAATTAAATACATAAGTCGGCTCAAACTAAGAACCAATCACAGACAAACTCGATCAAAGAAGGAACCGAGCATCAACAAATATCTGGTTCACTCAACACATGAAGGAACACTCTGTTAATACTGGACAACTCAACACATACTGGAATTCGGTAGGAACTGGAACTCGACAGTAAGTCGCGGTATAACAAAATGAGCAAGATTACAACGCAACCTAGGATGCTTCTGCATCAAATGGTAAACTTAATTATAGTTGTATGTATATGCGTGTGTATATATTGTAATCTCCAAAATCTACACCCTAATTGCTTTAAGTCCTAAAACCCTCAGCGATTTTGGAGAAACATTGGATCAACCAGAGGTTGTGGGTAACCTATATCTAATATCTCACCTACGCCAATGAAGACATGAAATTTGTATGGAAAAGGGTAAAGATGTGAACTTAAAACAAAATGAAAACCTAAATGCTAAAAACTAAGGTGATACACCAGAATTGATAATTCAAATCACTATTATATTTGTAACACAATGAACGATTTCGACGGATAATCAAGAAAATACAGCTTGAAAGAACTATTAATCCATATCAATATTTTAAGAGAAGGTTAAAATATGAATATACGAAAGGAAATCAATCACAATCAAATATATCAATAAGGAAAACACAACTCAAAACGTATGAAAAATAGATATCAGACATGGAAGATGTAAAACGAGACATTACTCAAAAGGTTTATAAATAAAACACAACTGAATAACATTAATAACCACAAAGCATACAACCAAATCTTTTACTCCAAAACTAAATCCAATGAAAATAGTATTACGATCAAAGGCCCAAAAAACAATATCTTTGCATAATAGCTAAGAAAAATCGAGAAAAAGATGCCAAGGACGAATATCACATGCACATCTCTCTCCTCTGGAAATCTAAACCCCTTCTCTATAAACAAGAGGGATATATAACAATAACAAACTCAACACGACCTTCCCACAAAATAAGGAAGTGAGGGTCGAAATTATGAGTTAAGTTTTTATAAAAATACCCTAACAGCTCTAAAAATATGCCTCATGCACTCAAAACTGTACCTTGATTAATGTTATTATTATTAACTAGTTGATTAATAATTTATCAACTAATAATAATAATTTTTTTAAATTATCTCAAAATGCAATAATAATAAATATATTATCAATCAAAACAAATAATATGGATTTTCAAAACTAAATCCCATATCATTAGTTTGAATTAATAAAAATAACAATTCCTTATAATGTTGTGGACCCAAAATTTTATAAAGCATTATAAAGGAATGTTAAAAGGGGAAAATTAAAGTTGTATTTTGGCATTCGATTGCTAATTTGGAGAACATAGATAAAGTCATAGGGTTAAAAACCCTAGCCGAAAATGGAGAAGAAGTAGATTTTTTGCTCTGCTATTTAGATTATGCTAGGCTACTTGCCGTGAATGCCATGATTGTTGTTTTGGGTTGATGTCGTGAGCTTGACCTCCATTTTGTTGCTAATGCATGAGCCATTGTGTAATGTCCCCATCTTTTTAGCATCTCAGTGGAGTTCTTAGCCTTTACATTCTCCGAAGGCTAAGTGAAGAAATAAGGAGAAATTGATTAAATTAATTTCTTATAAAGTCATTAAAAAAATTAAAATTAAAAGGTGACATTATATTTAATTAAGTTAATTTTCTAGAAGCACAATTAATTATTGTATTGCAAGGGAGAAGCTTCTAGACAGTGCATTTTCTAGAAATACAATTAATTATTGCATTGGAAAGGGGTAAGCTTCTAGAGAATGCAATTAAATAATATTTTATTTCCTTCTAGAAGGATGAAGGAAAAGAATAGATAATGGGGAGAGCTTCATTGTTAATCATCTAATTATTGTGAATTGCATTTGATAAGAACTTGGGAGAAAAAACTAAGGTTTCTAATTTCAGTCAGCCATTGGAGAGCGTCAACTCTTCAGTGTTGCAACCATTTGAGGTGGTGAAATATCCATTGAATTTGGTATTCACGAGAGCTTCAATTTAGGAGTTCTATTTGTGCTTAAATCGGCGAATACATTTATTGTTGGCTGCTACAGTGTGCAAGAACGATGCCGCGCCACAGTACTTATGCTTAACTCATCTCTATTCTTGGGCATCACTATTATCAGGTTCCTCTTGCAACTATTAGTAGTTAGCATTGTAATTTTTAGACATATGATTTTACTGTGATAATTCAAAATCAAATTTTGGCATTACTATAGTCATTATTGTAAGCCATTTGTCTTGGCAAACTCATAGCAACATTGTACACGAGAATGAATTCAATAAAGGAGATACATGTTGCATACCATTTGTTTGATGAAATGACCATCTAATAGCATGCATGATCAGCATAATAGTTGTATGTCAATTGTTTATCAAAATGTCAGTTGGCTGTAGGTATGCATTCCATATCTAGTTTCCATGTATATGCATTGAAAATATCAAAAGAACTGCACTTGTATATTAGTTCATTGTAAGAGGCATTGTAATATCATTTGCGAACATTCTAAATTTCTTAACATTGAAAGGCAGCAATACAAGTGTTTGACAATATTCCTTGAGCTAAAATCAATCAATTTGGGCAAGGGATATTACACATTGGGTCTTCTCCTTTCTCTGCGAATATGGTCTTCTTTTTCACTGTTGTTTGATGCATGAGTGTTGGTTTCTTCTGGTAACTTGGTCACTCCATTTTGTGCTCTGCTTCATCATTTCGTGGTATGCTCTGTTGGGTTGTTGTTTGCCGTGACTCTCCATCTCCGCTTCTTGGCTTCTTCTTTGCTGTTGAGGTTTTGGTTATAGCCATGAGCCATGACTGCTAGTGCTTCGGTTTCTGTTGGCCATGGCTGATACTGATGATTTCATGGCTCCTCATCTTGTCGTGAGGTTATATTTGCTGCTTCATTGTTGGGTATCAGACTGGCTGTCGTGATTACTAGTAAGTTTTGTAAAGCCGTTTTTGCTATGTTATTGCCGTGACTTTGCATTTAGAATTATGGTAACTCTTTAACCTGTAGCTGTTACTCTGTATTTTTTCCTCTACTTTTTGTGACTGTGTGTTTGCTGGGCCATACACGGGTTCATTTTGTTGTTTCAATGTCAGATTCGGAGTTGTTGGTATCTTACTAATATCTTGAAAATTTTCAGAGGATTATCTTGCTGTGAGCTATAAATTTCTTGCAAAATTTGTCATAATGAAAGAAGAACAAAACCCTTATTTAATTTCTGTGTTTTTTCAAAAATACATCTGGCCATGACTGGTTTCTCCTTATTTCCCTACACCATTGACATTACCTCATTCTTGTTTCCTTGTATAAAAAAAATTATTTCTTCAGCCAAGACGTGCTGTTCAGATTTTATATTTGTTATTTGGATACAATGGCTATTTACTTTTGTCATGATCTTCTGAAATATTTCTGCCATATCCTTTTACATCCATGGATGCCATAATTGGAAGAAGATCTCAAAAATGAAGACATGTTCTACTGTTCTCACATTACTCCATATTTTGGTCATGCTAATCATGAGATTCTCCATGTACCTGTCTCTGCTGCAAATTGTAAAAAATCTGAGAAAAACTTCTAGGTGTTCAAACTTACAGCAATAATGATGAGTGAAGTGTGTATATCAGTCTGATTTAAATCATATATGTTTAGCTCCATCGAACTTTCTTCGTATCTTCCATATACTTCTTTTCTGCTGTACATACTTGAATATTTTGCTCTTAACTGTATTCTTATTTTCCATTTCTAATTCATCATGTTAGCACCTTGTATTATTCTCTTTCTGTAACTTGGTGTTTTCAGCCCTATTACTTTATCTGAAACAAAAGGTTTCAAGCCTATTCGAATTGTCCCTTTAATGTTTGACTTTTATTGATATCAAAAATAAAAGGTTTTAAATCAAAATGACATGTCCCTTTAATACTTTTGCTTTGTTATGAATCAGTCACACAAATAGTTCAATTTGTTATGATCCGCTGTATAGGAAACAAACATGTTAATACTGAAATATTTATCGTGATTGTCTTCTTTCTCTACTGATGTATATCTTTATTTTGCTGCAATGAGTAGCATGTTAGGACTGTGAATGTGAGGTGAAGCAAGGTACTAGCATTGCTTAGATCCATTGGATCTAACCTATTTTTCTTCATGAATGCGAGGATAGGATGCATGTAAGGGATGTGGTTCGGGGCAGCGAACAGATGGACACGGTTTGATGCAACTCGATCAGTCATTACCGGCAATAACTAGTGCCCATGATCTTTCCTCTCTTTATTCTTCTTTCATGTTATTCATTTCAGTAGAGTAGGAATATATATCAATAGATAGAGACCAACTCTGGTGGTCAAATGTGAGAGAAATTTACTTTCAGCATCTTTATTCCATGCTTGTAAACATCAATTGTACCATCATACAAAAACATTGTATACTATTTCAATATGAATAAAAATGTTTTTTCGCAATTCTGCGTATAACTTGAAAGTGATAAACATGCATGCTTTACTCCATTTGAACATGTGTGAAAATTGAGTAACATATATATCATTGTAATTATATTAATTTCTCTTTGATCTCACAAGTTTATCCTACTAAAGCTACCAAAACATCAATACTCCCTCTTAGCTAGGGAGGATAAACATGTAATGTCCCCATTTTTGCCAGCATTGGAGTTTCAGAGATTAGCCTATTATTGAGATCTTCATAGGCTAATTATTGTGAATAGAGGGTCTCTTGTGGCAGTGGCTTGGCTTGAAAGGGTCTTATCTTCTCCACAATTCAGTAAGCTACCGGTTGGTCTTCGTTTGGCTCAGATTGGACTTCATTTGGACTTAGTTTTGTGTACTTAGTATTTGTGGTAAGTCGAGTGTTGATTAAGATGGACCCTTTCTATTTTTGGAAAGTGCATTTGGTCAAATAGAGAAATAATAGGTATAACTCCTATTTTAGACGGCATATTTACATGAGTATTTTGAGAGATACTGTACTTTTAGTGGCCAAATTATTATTAAATAATTAAATAGCTTATTATAAAGTTATAACTTTATAATTTCACTTAAGTTGAAGGTTGAGTTATTATTGGAAAGAATCATTTATTAATTAGTGAAGCCAAGTCAAGTGAAAGAATCTAATGGAAGCTTCTAATTAATGTTGTGTGATGAAGCTTCTTGAGTGAAGTTACATTTTGGCAACAAAAGGGCATATGGAGGTTATAAATACAAGGCCATTTGTTGAGAGAGGCATACTTGGATATTTTATTTGCTTTTGATGTCTTTGTGGCTTTTTCTGAATTCTGATTTTGATGCACTTGTTGAAGTATAAGGGTTTTGATGTTGAGAAGTGGTTTTTATATCACAGCTGAAGTATTGTGAATTGTTTTGAATCACTGCTAAAGTATAGTGATTTAATTATATTTTGGGATATTGGTTGAATCTTCTCTACTGTATTCTCTATGGCTGAGGAGTAATTGTTGATTGGAATAATTCAGTGTCTTCTCTTACTGCATTGACTATGGCTGAGAGGGCAATTCTATTTTGGAGAGTTTGGTAATTTATATCTCTGATTTCTGGTAATTTCTGATCTAGATTTCTCAAGGCTGGATGTTTGTGGTTTTGTTGGTGATAAAATATTCATGTGATTGCAAGCGGGAATTGTCTAAAGCATACTAAGTTAATGAATAAATTCAGAGTTTGTTGGGAGTCATTTGTTGTTTCAGATTTAAATGTGCAAATTCACATGGCAGATTTATATACTAGTGCTTCATATTTAATTGAGCAATGTATAAGGCTAAGGTCAAATGAATTTGTGAACAATTGTTGCATTTTCCAATACTGTGTTTTGGAATTTTTAATACCATATATTCAGTGATAGTTGAATTGTCTACCAAGTGTTTGCTGAAATGTCAAATGTCTGAATAAGTGGTATTGCTAGAAGCATAACCAAACAGGGTTATTACAAAACACCGAACACGTATTACACCATTGGTAATATTAGGTATGGCAAATTTTAAAGATACCTTTGATCAGATGATATCCACCATTTTGACATCACATTTGATATCATGAGAATTGGTCTCCCAAAATATCGACATTCGATATTCACCAAGTACTCAAAAAGTTTTGATATCACCTTCGATATCATGGTTCATGAGTAGTGGTCTGTTAGAATACATGATATCGATATTACATTTGATATCATGAGTATTGATTTTCCAGAATATCAATGATATTCACCAAATATTGTTTGAGTAATGGCCTTCCAAAATGTCGAGATGCAAGATATTCACCAAGTACTATGAGTAATGGTCTCCTAGAACATCAAGTCACCTGATATTCACCAAGTACCATGCGTAATGGCCTCTTAGAACATCAAGTCACATGATATTCACCAAGTACCCTTTGTAATGGCTCTCTAGAACATCAATTTGCATAACAGTCACCATATACTCAAACAAAATGTTTATAAGGTATGTGCACACGCATTCTCATAATACTTACCATATATACATCCACCATGCAAAGTATAATCTATCATGATTTGCATAGACATTGCAAGATATCCATCATAATAGAAAATTAAGTTATAGTAAGATCATCACCTTTCAATAACTTCTACAAATATAAGTGATGATCATTTGGAAGTTGTCATTTCCTCATGATATACACAAGGGTTAGGCCCATTAAATCATACAATCACATGCATGATACCAAAAGTTTACATGAAGTCAAAACTCTCTTTCATTCTTATATGATCAAAATCTTCAAAGATCAACTAAACATATCAACTATCTGCTCCTTCATATAGATGTGTCAAACTCCCGCTGAACATCAATCTTCTGAGCTTCTTTACCTTTGAACAAGTGTCAGAATCCCTCTAAATCTCATATCATTTGTCCTTTTTCCTACAATAACATTCTAGGAGGAAAAGATCAAGGCAAATAGCTCTTATAGTATGTGTTAAAAAATAATAATAAGAGAGAGACTAACATAATAGTCAAGAATAATAACTAATTTTGCATAATAATATAAGATCATTGCAATATAATATATATGCATATACTTTAATCTATCATATTATTTCCTTTTTTTAATAATTACCATAAAAATAATTATTCCATTTATATTCTCAATGTTCAATCATATGTCTTTTGATATTCACATATCATAAATATATATATATATATATATATACAAAAAACCATAAAATAATTTCATAAACTAATAAAGATAGCATTTTTTTATTCAATAAAACATATAATGATAATATCACATACCTCATGTGCCTTGCCCCTATATTTTTGGGTTTATTTGTTCCTTGTTACAAGGTGGTATTATATGCCCACATTCTACTCATTTTGATATCCCACTATTTGAATCAACATGCTTGTCGTTTAATTTGTTTGTGATAACATACATGGATCAGTTTCCAAGATTTGCACCTTAGCAAATGCATACACCAATGGTTGCCTCTCATATGCAAGAGGAGTTATGTGCTATTACGATGGTTTGGATCATTATTCACATCCTCCACGACTAAATCAATGTCAGGTTTGTCCACTCTCGTCAGACACAGAATGTGTTTACGTTTCAACTCCATCTCCCAGCAACATCCTTCTATTGTCAATCCAATGACATTCGAAGGATAGTCAATCAGCATCCTATTTATCATAATAGTGAGATCCAAAATAGAGAGAACCATCCATTTCTAAGCGACTCTCACCCGATAAGTGTTTGCTCAATATTCATCACATAGTAAACTAAGTTCTTGTCATGTTGTGCCAAAAACACCACTTCTCCCATTCCAATTTGCACTACCTGTTGGCTTTCTAGATCAGATATGTATCGAACTCTGATGCTTCTTATTTTGAGCAAATAAGAATAAACTAGTATTTGTGAATAAGCACCAGAGCCTTCAATCAAATATAAAAATTCTATGCTTCCCGCATCCTTTGCTTGAATGAATGTTCCAATCTCTCTTTTTCAAATATAATGCATTTGTTCTAATATAATAATAACTTTGTTGTTATTTTACCATTTGAGTAGAGTAGTTATTATATATTGCTAAGAAAATATCATAAGTCGCTGAGTATTTATCACTGATGAAGATATTATATATAATAAAGTTGTAACAAAGGTCTATGTGCCATTATCAACATAGGTGTGTTTTGTCATCACCTCAAAAGATCGTTTTTATGTGTTCTATTGATCTTTACCCTCTGCAAGATCGTCTTATATATTCAATTTAAAAGAAGAACTCTACTATCTATTTGTTGTCAAATTCTCTGCAAATACAATGACCAAAGATTGTTATTATGTATGTGTTCTTTGTTCGTTGATTTCTGCATTTTATAAGCAACCCCAGAAAACATTTAGACAAGTCAGCACCCAAGCGTGAACAATCATCACAGCATTGACCAAAGGCACTTCAACAGGTATTAAGATCAAGCAAACACCCCTCCATTCAAATGTCAATTTGGCCTAGTCGGACTGTGCTTTACTATGCTCCCAAACAGAGAAAGATTTTCACAAGTGAATCTAAACTTCCCTTCCAAACAAAGAAAAAAACCCAATATACATTTCACAGTTTGGCTCTGATACCATGTTTTTTTTCTAAGGATCTGCTGCAAATGTATTAACATTGCCATAATGTCTGGTATGTGCTTTCCAAATGGCAGCGTCCTCTTGTATTTGTACGAGGAATAAACCAAGATAAGGGACATGTCGCTTCATGGGACATGTCTATTCATCAATATAATTAATATAATGGTAACTTAATTAATTTTATATATATATATATATATATATATATATATATAATTGAAATTATATTAATTTCTCTTTGATCTCATAGGTTTATCCTACTAAAGCTACCAAAACATCAACAAAATAGTGATTCTCAATAATGGCATTTGAGGAAATATGTCAAGCTAATAAGAACAAAATTAGAGCTATTTAAAGATTTCAAAATAACCTGTGTTCCACGGTGACGCGTCCCCTAAGTTTTAGGCTCGTACCCATCCCGGGGACGAAACAGGGATGCGGGGACAGATTTTTGTCATCCCCAAACCTGTCCCCATTTTGCCAAATTCGGAAATGTCCCCAAAAAGGCAAAAAAAATTGGGTAGGAAACTTGGGGACAACCAACAGTACCAAGGATGGCCCCCTAGCCGTCCCTGAAACTTCTAGCCGTCCCCTTTTTTACAGCTAGTCGGGTAAAGGCAAAACAGTAAATTTTGTTTTTTGTGCAAGTCCATAGTAGTGTTAAAGACGTAATAAAAATATGCAAACAATATTTGTCCATTAAAAAACTAAAACACTAACTATTCTACTCATTTTAAGATACGATGTACATGCTAAGAGGGAAAAAAAACATAGAGCAACAGCAGTAACAGCAGTGAGGAAAGATTGCATTTAGTATTTCTATTTACTACTTACTATTTTAGTTGCACTTCTCTTTATTCCATTCTAATTTCATGCTTAATACTTGGAGACTTTAGGCATTTTGATTTTACTATTTATGTATGTGATATGTTATAATGGAGGTACTTAGTATTTGTCATTTGATAATTTTTCATGTATTGATCTTCTAAAATGTCTATAGTGAATGGTTTATCAATGTTATGATATGCATACTTGAATTTTTTCTCTCCATATAAAAAAAATTCCCTATGTTTTTAATCGTCGTCCCCTAAGGTCTCGTCCCCTAAATTTTGGCTTTGCCCCGTCCCCGAACTAGAAAGATGTCCATGTCCCCGTCCCCATACCAAAAACACATCCCCATCCCGGAAACTCTGCGGAGCATAGAAAATAACCCACGTCAGAAGGGAAGGTAATTCCAAAGCAGATGGGGTCAAAACTGAGAGACTTGCAGACATGGGTAATGCAGAGTTATTGTAAGATTTGAGGGACATTACCATAAAATTGGTTCAATTGGGAAGATGAGATCACCAATAGAGGTCTAGTGAGATAACTGGTTGCTAATTATATATTCAATATCAATTTTGGCTAATAGCTAGGGGGGTGAAGTAATTTAAATTTAAAATTGAATGGTCTTATAGAAATATCTCTGTTGCTCTGTATGATGGAACAAGTACCGAGTTGGTGGGTGGTTAGCAGGGTGGCATTAATTGTCACACGAGTGAGAAGCTCGAGGCTAATCATAAAGAAGATTGAGGGAGGATTAAGGTAGAAAAGATTTGGAAGCACGCAGATTTATTCAGCCCATCCAATTTGGCAATTTAAATTTAAAATTGAATGGTCTTATAGAAATATCTCTGTTGCTCTGTATGATGGAACAAGTACCGAGTTGGTGGGTGGTTAGCAGGGTGGCATTAATTGTCACACGAGTGAGAAGCTCGAGGCTAATCATAAAGAAGATTGAGGGAGGATTAAGGTAGGAAAGATTTGGAAGCACGCAGATTTATTTAGCCCATCCAATTTGGCAAATGTTGAGATGCAAAGGGTTTTATAAGTGTGAGAAGGTAGAGTGGTTCTGCAATGGAGGCACATTTTGCTTTGACCCTCCATTCACAAAGACCCTTTTGTGGGAAGGTGTCAAGATGGAAACTCAAAGGGATCTTCAAGTTTGAGCAGGCCAAATTCATTAAGATTGTGGAGGCTCTGCTAGGAGCTGAGTTTTTGGAGGCCGACAACAGACACTGGGTCAATGTCAATATTTCCTTCATTGTGTTTGTGTGGACGCCTCAGGTGGGCACTCAGGAGAAGGCCTTACAGATTAAGCGGGTGATTGTGAAGCCCCAGTGGATGGGTGGGTTAGTGCAGATATTAGCATATGCAGAACCGGGTTATGATTTTTGGTGACAAGTGAAGGTTGAAGGTTGGTGGATGGTTCCGTGGGCAGCTATTGGTCATTTCTGATTTGGAGTACCTCGGTGAGAAAGGAGGTCAGAATCAGAGATGCTAGAACTAGATGGGAACAGTGGAAGGAATTTGTTCGTGAGAGGGAGCTTGAGGCGCAAGCTAGGGGTCAAGACAGAGAACGTGGCAAGAAGACACAACAAAAGAGCTGTGGGGGCTATCCATCCCCCTCAACAAATTGAAAGCACAAGGCTGGTGGACTCTTCGTGCCAGAAGGTGCTATGGTTGCCTCTGTTAAACAGCAACAATAAAAGAGGACCTGGATTGAACCAGAGGCTGGTTGTGTGTAAGTCAGCAAGTTGTCAAGGGCTGTATCTGGTTTGAACATAATCTGTGTGCCCTCTTTTCTATTCTTAAAAATGGTGTTTCAGATAAAGGATAATCATCTAGTAAATGGACCACTTTTTAACCATAGCTAGATTATTAAGGGTTTGGTTGTCTTGAGCATGTGTAGACAACCCAATTTTGATCGAATGTTAGCAATATGAAACCTGTGTAAGTCCTTCTATGATCAATCAAATATACAATATCACCGAGCAAAAAAAAAAGTACTAGATTGATAATGCATAATGAAACAAAACCAGATTTTACATAAAATAATGCAGAAAAGACGGAAGACAATGATATTACAAGAACTCTTTACAATAATCATAAGACAATGGAACATTTTACACATAATACTCTCAGAAACACTTAAAAGAACAGCCACTATAAAAAAAGCATCTTCATTATGTAACTTTAAACTAACACTTAAAAACAGAGTCATTTTTCATAAACTAAGAGTGATCTCGTAGAAGAGAATATCCCACACATCAATTGTACTTCTTAATTTGTTCTTTCCAGTTGTATGGCACAGAGATTTACTTACCAGTTCACCATTGCACTCTACTTCAAAAGCTCCAGTGTTTTGAAGAAATGATTGCAATGCATTTCCAAGAAGCCAGGTGGTTGCAATAACTCCGAATCTTTTTTGTTTCAAAGTAGAGTACCAAGGAGGTGGTACCATATACCCCAATCTTGGAAAAATATGATCCCCTGCAAAAACAAAGACAACACTACCAATTTGTAGTCCAGGCACTAGCTTGCTGAGTATGCGTTTTGGTAGTGGTGGAGGATAATTTGAAAGCACCACATCAACACCAGGAAACGCAGTCTCTAACATTTTCTTTATTGTTAAGGCTGTGCTCCTGCAAATGAGAAAAATATACAAGAATGAAATAGCCTGGACAAAAGTGCATTGAAAAGTAACTGAAAATAAACAATCTCACTTAATGGAAAAACCTGAGCTAAGAAATTAAAAATATGTGCTAATCAACTCAATATATTTTGGAATATATTGTAATTTGTATTAGATGGACATGGGTACTATAAAAGAAAAAAAAAATACCAATGGGAAGGTTTTAAGTAGAAAATGAATTGTTATACTACGTTGATAAATGCCCTAACAAAAGGTAGAACCATAAGAACTAGCTTTTTTTTTGTTGGCATACCTTATAAAATGAAGGCATGAATCTGTTTTCTGATATTCTCTTCTTTTACTACAACACTCTCCCATCACCATAGAAGGTTTAGGGTATTTTACTCTTTGTCAAGCAAGACTCCAAGAGATTTTGGGATTCGGCAATGGAATTTTTAAGGTAGTTCATTGTAACAATTAATTTAAGTTGCAGGGCTTGGCCCCTGGTACCCCCCTGGTTCCAATCATGGTCCGTTACACCTGCATGTCCGGCCAAGGTGCATGCCAAGGCACACAAGCTTGTTTGGGGCATATCCAAACACATGGGTGCCACTTTTTGTTTGTAAAATTTAATTTTCTTTAAGTCTACCACTCTAATGAGTGAAATGAAACCCTATAAGAGAGTATTTAGAGGTTTTCTTTTCTCTTTAGTTTGTAAGTAGTTGTTTTTCTCTTGCACGTTGAGCAAAAGTTAGGATTCTAGCACCAAATACAAGGAGTTGAAGATCAACTTTTGAGACTTGATCAAGTGTTGCAACTTCATTCCCACTCATTTGCGAACTTCCATTGGCTGAAAGAGGTATATTTTATTTTTTCATTTTTCCCATCCATTTTTGTCTCACAAACATTAAACATTATTTGTTTACTTCAACTACATTTTTTCATTCTTTTGTTTTTGCTTTGAATATATTCATAAAATTTCTTGCCACAGGAACTAATTTGGCATCTACTTCTTCCTCTACTCGTACAAATGAACAACAACATATAATACATATCCAAATTCTCCTCTATATAAATATGTTAATGTAATGTCCTCTTTTTGGGACATTAGAAAAGTAAAAGACATATTTGTATAATATTAAAATTGACTTGCAGAGCGTGGACTCGAATTATAAAAGGTCAATTTAATATTATAAAGTGGGCTAAAAAGGACAACGAAAGATAAGATGGAAGGCCAGGAAGGGAGTCGAAGAGTCACAGTTGTGAAGATAAAAGGAGATGAGACTCATTCTTTTGGCATGCTTGGTTTATTATTCAGATTTCAGTTTCTCTCTTGAGAGAGTATTCGGAAAGCTTCAGCTTGCAGCCAATGTGAGGACGTAGCCCCTCGTGACGATAGACAATGGACGCAAACCCATTGTCCTTGGAGACGTCACTTCAGGTGTCTACTATGTGCTTACACGTTCTTCTCTGACTGTAAATTCTATGTTTAAGATTGGATTCTAAATGTTGGTTATTGTATTGCTGTTGTATAATGCAATAACGTGTTTTTGAGGAATTTTATGAGAGTTTTTACTAATTTTATACTATTGGTTGTAAAGCATTTTCATATGCCTGAATCCTAAATATTATTATCAAAGAACACGTTAATATCTATTGGTAGATCTACTGGTTTTCTATTGTGTTTCATAATACATCTGCCTATATTCAAGTGTTAAATATCAGTTTGAGGAAACAACCAGATAAATATCAATTGGGTTATTTCTTATGGTTTACATGGCTGGTTTATTTATAATACGATTTCATATGTTTATGATCTAAATATTATTCTGAGAAAGAAATCGACTAAATATCTGGGTTGGGATATTTCAGTGGTATCAGAGCATAGTTTTCCTGCCAGTCTGTGAGGTTTTACAAAATATAAAGGGTGAAATTGCTTTGATTAGAGATTTTTAGAAAGGGTTTATCAGGATCTTCCCCAGTCCTTTCTCTTATCAAATGGAGAAATTATGAAGATCTAACACTATTAGGTATCATATTGAATCAAGTGGTCAAGAAGTTGTCAACACAAGTGATTAGAGTGAAATGGTCGTTGCATGCTAGAGAGGAAATTGTTTTCAAGCTTTTTGAACATTTGACTGGTAAAGTCACCCAAGAAATCTTAGACAAAGTGAGGAAAAACACAAGGGAGATGATTGTGGAGCAAGAAGTTGGAAGAGATCACCTATTCACAATTCATGATGTTATGCAAAACACTAAGCGAGCATTAAATACTAGATAAAGGTATACGCATTACACAATATATGACAGCTATTAGAGGAGGGTGCTAATAAAGCATTTTGTTATGTTGCAACCGACGAGGCTGATGATATCATACAAAAGCAAACACCATTCTTTTTTCCAGTTGGTACATTCCAAGAATTTCAATATTAGGGTGCAAGCTTTGATGCTTTTATATGACCAGTTCTATTGTGTTCATAGTCAACACTGTGGACACTTGCTTTTAAGAAGCCCATCAAGACAGAGATGATGCGTGATTGTATGTTTAAAGCTTGAAAAATGATATAAACATAAAGAGAATTGCGGCAATTTCAAAGGGCTTGTTGCAGTCCGATAAAGACAACAAACACTTTATAGATATAAAGGAAGAAGTCTTCTTAGGAACTGAATCGACAGAAGCTCTGAAATCAATTGCCACTGACGAGGAGCCATTTGGAGTGTCATTATATTATGTTCTCCTGAAGATTTTTGGTAAGAGCGCGTCTTATGGAATTCAATTGTTTTCCTCACCTGCAGCATCAAAATAATTGGCCCAATAATATTTTGGTGATTTTCAGAATTAATCAATCACCAGTAAATTGTGATACCACCAAAAAACAATTCAATCCCATTGTTTGTACAATTAGATTTGCAACGATAGCTAAGGAAGTTTTGTCATTCAAGGTGTAATAGAGAACGAATTTCAATTACCAAACACAAATAGAGGGTTATCACATTCAAAGACACAAGTCGAGAAGCACACCAATTGTAATGCCTAAGGAGATTAAAGAAACCATTATCGTGGAGGTCGTAAAAAGAATACTACCACTATGTTTGAATGACATCTTGCATTCTAGGCAAATTATGGGAACAGTCTTGATTAGAAGGAAATGTAACAACTTACGGTAAGAATATTTGGTAATGGGTGGTCTGGTAGCCGTTATTGTTTGCGGAAGAAACATCAATTCGCTTGTCGTTAAGTAATTGCAAAAAGCAATCATTGAGTTGTATTCGTGGATGGATAAAGATGCTTACAGGGACCTCAATGTGTGCACAAACTTCTGGCCGTTTGTTTGTACAACATGTAGTGGGATTCATCAAGAGTTTTCACATCGAGTGAAATCAGTTTCAATGGAAAAGTCCACTTCACAATAAGTTTTCTCCAACAAGGCAGCAATGAGAAAGCAAAAGAAATATATTTTAAAAAATTTGATCCACAATGCCATCAACTCCTTGACAGTAGCAATGTTGACAAGCTTTGAGGCTTTGAAAATCACGATAAGAGGTATGCGGCTAACAAAGGTGGTGATAAATTGCCACAAGGAAAATTGGGTGATAGAGAAGATGCCTATGAAAATAGGCGACCTGATTCATACAAGTTAGACTCCCGCAGTCCTCCTTATTAGGATCAATATGCAGATTGCCGTTACAGTGATCATCATGGGCAAGGTACACGATATGATCAAGGTCACTACAATAATAGAGGATATGGCAATAGAAGAAATAGTTAAAATGAAAAAAGAAGTCCAAGACAATATGAATCAAATAGAAGCAAGACTAATATAAGTTATCACGACAATTAATGATATGATGATATCTATAGGAAAAGTCAAAGCAACTTTGAAAGTATGGGTGGTAGAAAGAAAACTGAAGACCGTCATTATCCTGATGCACCTAATGGACGTCGACCTGTGGAGCGGTCACCAAATCACCAGAGGGATTTCAGCCCACCTCCTGTTCATCCTGTAAGGGATATCTTGGGAGAAAATGGTATTATTTCACAAATGGCTTTTGACAAGGTTACAAATCAACATCACAACTACCAAATCCAAGTAATGGTGCTTGGACACCATACCCTACTGAAGGTTCGAGCATTACAATGTCCAGTCAATTTACAAAAAAAGCCAATTTCACTGAACAGTGTATAGCACCTCAGAATGTTTTGTCTTCTGCCTTAGCATTGGTACTGAACGAATTGCAATGAATCCCCTTCAATCATCATTGGATACCCAAAGTCTAGCCCCTTATCCTCATTTCCGAAACGATTGTATTGGGCGAATTCATAATGAGTATGTGCACCAGTGTGTTGAAAATCTTGATTTCTAAAATAATCAATGCTACAGTAAATATCGAAAATCGGGAAGATCAATTTACAACTCTCAAGTAGCAAGTACAGTTCAGTGGCTCACAACCTCAAGTATGGAGGAAATTCAGAATCAAATGGAACCTGTTACTATAAATGATAATAAATCCATGAGGGAGAGTGGTTTTCCAAAACTAGCAAACTCTTCTTTATTTCAGCACGAGACATGTAATATAGAGAAAATGCGACACCCTAAGACAAAACTAGAAAATAAAGCGGCTTCCTTAAAATTGGAGAATATTTGGGATTTTTCAGTCGTGTCAAGTGTTCAGCAAATCGAAAACTAGAAATGGTATTACAAAACAGAGGTACTTGATATATATGATGAGTACAAAAAATTCCCTCCAAAGATCAAAAAAATTAGCCTTTAGTGATTTCATGGATTTCTATCTAGAACTCCAAAATAAGACCGACATGGCAAAAAAGATGTATTTTGAATTCGCTGAGGAGCTCCTCACAAAGTACCAATGCAAAAATATGTATGAAGAATTTCCAACAAACCAAAATCATCTAGTAGAGAGTCTTAAAACAAAAGAGCAACCAACTACAAGTGATTTACAGCCTCCCCATGATCACGTAGAATATGTTACACAGGGTGCAAGTTTCTACGTTGGGGATTTGGAGGTTAACTTTGACAAGCATGTTGATGAGAACGGTTGCACACGAGGTAATAGCAGATTGGGGCCTTGGTATGATGAGTCTTTAAGTACAAATGATAACATGGTAACACTTGGGTCTTGCATACAAATCAAGAGAACAAGGGAAATAAGGCCTATGATTTTGAGAGGTGTGATGAATCATATATTGCTGATATCCATGACTTAAAATTGGACGAACTCTAAGACATCACTTCAAGATAATGAACCGCTTCAACATGACGATAATGAAATGCATACCTTAAGGAACCAATTGAAGATTAGCAAAGACATGGTTGTAGCATCTTTGGTACATTATGACAGCATTCACAAGATGGTTGATGATCTCTAGAGTAAGGCCCAAAGGTAAGTGGAAGGAGATTAGCCTGTTGCTGATTTGCAAGTGGTTAAAAAGCCATTGAATCTATGAAATCAGATTTCTTATGTTTGCTTTCCAAAAGGGATTATGCTCTTAAGTTGGCTCAAATGTATGTCGATCAATTGAATAAAGAAAGGAATGAGATTAAGGAGCTCAACAGGTAGCTTAAGTATGCTTGTGAGATATTGGATGATACTCAGTACTCAGTTATCTCTTCAAGAAGCAAATAATCAGATCAGAATCACAAACCATTTTTGGGAACACGAGGATAAAGAGACGCAGGAGTTTTTCCAATGAGTAATTCAGGAACTTGATAGCATTCAGTAGTCTTATGACTTGGACAACTGTCCTAAAAGACCAAGTATCAAATTTACAGATCACATTCAGCTTATAGACAACCCCATGTTTGAAGTGGATGCTGATTGGACTACAAATAATCCCCTTTTTCAGATAAACGAGGACACTCCTTTTGATTGTCATGAAGAAGAAGATTATGATTTCAGGATATGGAATCCTAGTATGGTTCCTAGCAGCGAATATGGGTCACAGGATGGGGGTAGTGATTTGACTACTGTCATTGGTCATTGGATCAATCCAAATATGGTTTCCTATTTCACCCCATACAGGAGATGAATGGAGTTCCTACATCAGCCATTAAATAGATCTTGGTGGAGTATTTATGAGAGCTATGTTTCAACCACAAGGAATGGTTTTCCAGCTTCACTCTTATTCATAGTACCTATGTACCCGAAGGTTCTCTAGATTGATGTCAACAATAAGGTATTTGATGCGCCCATGTTGTTATTTTCAGTTTTTGAGCGGCTTGTTTCTTACGTCATCTATTTAGATCGGGTTGTCACCATCTACTGGGTTTTGCATAGTTCATTCATTGATACATTTCTACCTTATCATATTAGCTGGTTATGACAACAGGATTTGGAATCCAAGTGTTGATCATATGTACCTATGGCTTGTTGATGACTTGGTTGTAGTTCTTTTCAGTTTGAGGCTGGATGCAGTGATGATCAGAGTTGTGCAGTTTACAAGTGCAACGTTTTTTCATAGAGTTATATGGGATCCAGGGATTTGGGTTGATGGATGGGATTGATCCGGTTAACGGATAGGATTGCAGAGTGGCACTTTTCTTCGCAATATGGCTGGATTTGTTTTCAGTTTGGGTTGCAGAGCTACCTGCATATTCATATGAGATCCTGGTACTGATTGCTTGAGGAAAAGCAATTTTAAGGAGGGGAGATTTGTAATGTCCCCTTTTTGGGACATTAGAAAAGTAAAAGACACATTTGTATAATATTAAAATTGACTTGGAGCATGGACTCGAATTTTAAAAGGCCAATTTAATATTATAAAGTGGGCTAAAAAGGACAAAGAGAGATAAGACAAAAGGCTAGGAAGGGAGTCGAAGAGTAACAGTTGTGAAAATAAAAGGAGATGAGACTCATTCTTTTGGCATGCTTGGTTTATTATTCAGCTTTCAGTTTCTCTCTTGTGAGAGTATTCAGAAAGTTTCAGCTTTCAGCCAGTGTAAGGACGTAACTCCTCGTGCTAATAGACAATGGACGCAAACCCATTGTTCGTGGAGACATCACTTCATGTGTACCATATGCACTTACAGGTTCTTCTCTAAGTGTTCCAATCTGACTGTAAATTATGTGTTTAAGATTGGATTTTGAATGCTAGTTATTGTATTGCTGTTGTATAATGCAATAACATGTTTTTGAGGAATTTTATGAGAGTTTTTACTTGTTTTATACTGTTGATTGTACAGCATTTTCATATGCCTGAGTCCTGAATATTATTATCAAAGAACAGGTTAATATCTATTGTAGATCCACTGGTTTTCTATTGTGTTTCGTAATACATGCCTATATTCAAGTGTTGAATATCAGTTTGAGGAAACAACCAAATAAATATCAATTGGGTTAATTGTTATGGTTTACATTGCTGGTTTATTTATAATACGATTTCATATGTTTATTATCTAAATGTTATTCTGAGAAAGAAATCGAGTAAATATCCGGTTTGGGATATTTCAGTTGATATAATACAACCACTTCTAGGAGGTGGGGGAATATTGTCGGAAATGCCTAGGATGTGATGTAGAACATAATAGTTCATATTTTTGGTTTGTACGCCATTTGTGTGGAATACTACGAAGAGGCATCAAAAAATGCCATGGGAAAAAATAGTGAGCCTAAACCTCAAGAGACAATATTAAAATATACTAGGAAGCACCAAAAGCAGAAGACAGAAGCAAGTAGATTAAATTTGCCCAATTCAATGAGAAAATCGAAGGGAATTGAACCCCTATCCAACCCAAATATTGTGGTAGAAGACCATCCGTTTTTAACAACAGTTGGGTCTAAAGACTAACAATGAAGCACCCACTATATGCAAAAGAGAGGGACCAATGCAAAGTGCAATTTAAAGTGGGAGTCGAGACACTGCCGACCAAGATGTACCAAGATGTATATATGTAAAGATTTTGTAATTTGTGCTGAAATTCCCTAGGAGCTACAATGTGCTGAAAAAATATGTTCTCTTTTTAATATGGCAATATTGCTCAAGATCCTGGTAATTTTCACTGTAAATGTAATTTATTCAAGCAGGTAAGGGTCTTTGATATAGTCTTCTGTGTCTGCTTTGAATTGTTTGCCTGTTATCTACAGCAATACTAATATACCAGCTTCCTTCAAAACAAAGAATCGGCATCACTTTTTAGTTTTAAACTTACCGTGTATGAAATCTTTATATATATATACATATGTGTGTGTGTGTGTTTTGTTTACACCAGTAAAACAGAACTATCTTTGTTGCATATTCCAAAGCATTAGTTACCATTCTTAAAATAAACTTTCCGAGAAGCTACAAATGCACTTGCTTCAAAAGAAAGCTTTATGGTTTATACACATTTCTACCTTTTCATAAAAACTACATTATGAATCTTATAGAGTTTGGAAAAAATTGATTTTTCTAAATGATTACAGGCTTGCAGCCAATGTAATGCACCTGTATGAGCATGACGAGCAGAATGATATGTGAACTGTAGTACCAGCTCCAGGTTCATCCACTGTTTCAAGTGCCTAGAAGAAGAAATACACTTTGTCAGTATTCTGTTTTTCTGTGATGAAATTTCTAATTTCCAGAAGTAGAATCATAATCATAAACTGCTCAAGTCTTTGCAATGCTAATAATTACATAGATATTCTATCTTGAGATGACATCAAAGCTCATCAATCTATGAAACCCATTCATGATGCAATAATTACAAAGATATTCTATCTTGAGATGACATCAAAGCTCATCAATACCAAAAAATGCAGGCCAAATAACTAGATGTGGCATTACATGCCTGAGAATTGAAATCGATCACAGAGAATTCATTGTACATGATAGAAAAATTATAAAGATGAAGCACTCAACACAAATAGCTAAATGTAGCATTACATACTTGCAAATGTAAAGTTGTCATGTGATAGAAAAATATGAAGTAGTCACCACAAATGTAAGAAAGAATTAGAAACTGGTAATGTCTGCCAAATGAGCACATAAACCAAAACAGAGAACATAAAGAACATATAAAATATTCGAGAGCAAGCATAGAACAGCAATAAAACTCTGAGTCTACCAGTAATAGCATTACATGCTCATACTTCAGAAGAGAAGGTAAGAACAAGGCTGTGCATTTATATCAATAACTTGTGTTACTAGGTTTGCCTGCTTCTGTGGATTAATCTATGTTACTGGGTTTGCCCATTTCTCTAGATGTACCCATATCAAACTAGACTTGATAAGGGTCCCCAATCTGTTCCTTCCTGGGTATGCTCAGGGACCTGGGATTCTGAATTTGTTCTGGGTACGTCTGATTCTATCTTGAGATTGACATCAACATTCATCAACAACACATGCTGTGGAACAAAAAGCTAAATGTAGTATCGGATGCTCTTGAATGAAAAGGTGAATACAAATAATTCACGGTAACTATGTATGCAACATGAAAAAAAAACTAAGTTGTCGATTCGGGTTCAGGGACGGATTCAGGTTTGAAAATCCAATTCGTGGACTCGTGTAAAAAATAACTTCCCATTATATGATTCATTAGGATTCGTGTGTTTGTGTGTGTTATTAAGAAAATAGATAATTGTCTGGTTTGAAAATCCAATTCGTGGACTCGTGTAAAAAATAACTTCCCATTATATGATTCATTAGGATTCGTGTGTTTGTGTGTGTTATTAAGAAAATAGATAATTGTCTATTATTAGTTAATGGTAATCTATTGTAAATATCTAATTAGCTTTAGTTAGCTTTAGCTTTTTTAGCTTTCTCTGTTAGAATAGAATGTTTCTATTCTTTACGATTGTTTTCTAGGGAAACGTTGTTTTATTTTTTTGTATTTAATGACCTTTTGGTCTTTGTTAATAACAAGCAAGTATTTTACCAATTACTTCGTAATATGGTATCAAAACCAATACTTAAAAAAAAATCCAAAATTTTATAATTTCTTTTGAAATTATCGTTTAAAAAAATTTGAAATTATTTCACAGATTTTTTCACATAAACCCGGCTAGGGTTTCCCTTTTTTTGGTAGACTTTCTTCTCTTTGAATCTTGAAGAATTACAACCAACAAAAATCACACCACACTTGGCTAGCGTTTTTCCAGCGAAACAAATGCAAAGAATTTCTCTGCAACTCGTCTGATCTTTGGTTCATGGTTTCTGAATGCAAAGATTCGATCAAATGCTTGCATCCTGTGCGATTTCCTGATCAAATCGCAAGCCTGGTCTGGTTGAATGAGATTTGCTCACATTTTTGCTTTGTGACGTTTTGTCTCTGCCCTCTGCTACTCCACGCATGCAACTGACTACCTCTAATCAAGACGTGATCACAGGACTCGCATCCAAGCAAAGTCATTCTCCTTATCTTTGATTGCTACTCGTGCCTCCAAACACCAATCTCTGGTGTCGTTTATGCACTCCCATGCCATTGACAACCTCAAATTTGCTGCTTACTACCTCAGATCGAAAGTTTTTGGTCTCCAAAACTCTATTTTTTCTGCAAACCGAGTTTTCATGGTTGCCGACTAGGGTTTTCTTCGAAACCTTAATTTTTGAACTCAAAAAAATATTTTGATTTCAAATTCTTCGTGGGTTTGTCAAGAGCTCAACTGGGTTGCCGTCAGATTTTATTGGGTGCCCCAATTTTTGAGCCAACAAATTCAAAAAACGACAGTATATTCCTTCTGGTTTTCCATGCTCTCTTCTAGGTCACTCCGAATTTTCTGGGTCTTCTGTTTTTTTGCCTCGAAGAACGTGCCTTCACAAATTTTCACATGTTCTCATTGATGTGATATGGCATCTCTGACAAACATTCTGCTCGAGCACAACTCCAAATTCAATGGTCAAAATTATGGCACTTGGAAGCAGAAGATCATTGCAATTTTTGAATATCGGAACAACAATCAACTTGTTTTGGGTGTTACGGAGTGTCCGACTACTCCTAGTCCTGATCAGGATACATGGGATCTGAATAATCGGGAGGAGGTGATGCTTCTCAAATTATCCATGGCTGATGATCAGCTTTCTCAGATTCCATCCGACATGACAACTGTCGGGATCTGGATACATCTCAAAGGTTTTCATGAGAATACTGACAAAAGTAGAGTTTTCTTTCTGAAGAACACTCTGATTTCTATTGTCATGGATAAGCGAACCTCGCTCCATGCGCACCTGAATACGATTCAGGAAATCAGTGATCAATTAGTTGCCATCAGTCGCAAGATGGAGGAAGAGGATATTGTGGTTATCACTCTTCGGAGTTTATCAAAGTCCTATGAACATTTTATCAAGACTCTCAACATCGCGTCTTCTGGTGTTGATTTGAAGTTCATTGATCTCTGCACACTTTTGCTTCAACAAGATCAATGGAAACAAAAGTACTAGAGTAACTCCACCTCCACCTCCACAAAGCAAGCCTTTGCTGCTAAATCCTTTCAGAAGGATAAAGGCAAGTTTCAACAGCCATCTCAACAAAAGTTTTCTGCTCTAGCATCAAATGGTTCCCGGAAGAACATTCAATGCAACTACTGCCACAAGTTTGGACACATGAAGGTTGAATGTCGAAAACGCTTAGTTGCACGATCTAAGCAATTAGGTTCACAGCCCAAAGCAAACAGTGCAGAGCACACTGAGCAAACAAAGTCTGTCTTTTATGCCTTCATGGCTAAAAGGCCTGTAGATCATGTGAAGTCATTTGTCTAGTACATTGATTCAAGTGCCTCTCGTCATTTCACTCACTGCAAAGACTGGTTTACTGACTTCTAGCCTTATTCAGACTATTATTTTTGGTGGCAAAGAAGATTACACAATTGTCAGCAAATGCAACATTCAGATTCAATCTTCTGGGAGGAATCTCATTTTCCTCAATGTGTACTACGTTCCAGGGATGGAACTAAATCTACTCTTAGTCAATTAGTTGTTGCAACATTATCCACACTTGGATGTCACCTTCAGTTCACGTCAGTGCAGCATCATTGATCGGGCGACTCAATCTAATGTTGCAGTGGGTCTTGAGGATCACGGTCTTTTCTAACTTACTAATTCTGGTGATTCTCGAAACTTAGCTATAGTTGCTCGGCGGTCTTTTGTTAGCACACTTTGGCATCAACAATATGGGCACTTAAATGTGCATTATCTCTCACAACTTGCTTAGGATGAGCTTGTTCTTGGATTGTCAGAGATTCAGACTCAATAGCTTGGAGTTTGTGATGCATGTCAAGCTGGGAAGCAACATCGTACACCTTTCACAAGTGGTGATTCATGGCGAGCTTCTCCGGTACTTTAGTTTGTTCATGCTAATATCCACAACCCTATGGCCACTCCTTCTGTTCTTGGGTCCAAGTATTTTATGTTGTTTGTTGATGATTTTAGTAGAAAAATGAGGGTGTGTTTCCTTAAAAAGAAATTAGATGCATTTCCTGTATCTCAGAAGTCTAAACCTTTAGTTGAAAAAGAGTCTGGGAAATCTATTATTACTCTTAGATCAAACAATGGGGGGGAATTTTGTTCTAATGTTTTCTCTAGCTTCTTGGATACACATAGCATCAAACGACAGTTAACCACACCCTACTCGGCACAATAGAACAATGTAGTTGAATGTCAAAATAGAACAATAACTAAGATGGTTCGATCTATGCTCGAACACAGAAATGTCTCGAAGAAGTTTTGGGCAGAAGCAATTAACACTGCAGTTTATCTATTGAACCGATCACCCACAGTGGCAGTCAAAGGTAAACTTCGGAAGAGGCCTAGTCAGGTCGCAAGCCCAAAATCAATCACTTGAAGGTTTTTGGCTCTCTTGCTTCTGTTTGGATCCCTGATGCATCATGCACCAAGTTGGATGCCAAGAGTCAAAAACTCATGCTTGCTGGATATAGTAGTCTTCACAAAGCCTACCACCTGATCAATGTTGAGAAATCTCGTCTCATCTACAATCGTGATGTAGTCTTTGATGGGCAGCGAGGACCATTCATGCCTGTTTCTCCTATTCCTGATCCAGTAGACCAGCCTATGAAGGCTCATGATTTGGGAGTTCGGCTTCCATTAGGTCTACTTGATGGGAGGGCTCCAGTAGCTCCTGCAGCTCCAATTATACCAATGATCCCTATACAAACACCTCTGGCTTCTCCTATAGGATCACCTCGATGTGTAGATGCTTCACCTAAGTTTGATCCTGTTTCTTCTGATGTAGAACCTGATTGCCAACCATCTCCTAATACTAATGTTGGTCGTTCTCCTCTTCAACGTAAGTGGTGGGTTGCGACACTTGTTGATCTTCGTGATGATGAGCTCATTGGTGGGAAAACTGCTCGAAAAAAGAGCAAACCTACAATCTTTTAACTTTGCTCTCATGCCCAACATTCATGGTGTGCTTGAACCTCAAATAGATTTCGAGGCTAAAGGAATTCCAGAGTGGGAATAGGCCATGACATCTGAACAGCGGAGCCCGCTGAAGAACAACACCTGGGTCCATTCTGATCTTCCATCAGGGAAGAAACCCATTGGCTGCAAATGGGTTTACAAAATCAAATACAAATCGGATGGTACTTTGGATAAGTACAAAGCTCGTTTAGTAGCGAAGGGCTTTTCTCAACGTCAGGGTATTGATTATGATGAGACTTTTGCTCCTACTACAAAGATGAGCACCATCAGATTAGTCCTAGTGATGGCAGCCCAATTTGGCTTGGAGGTCCATCAGATGAACGTCAATAGTGCTTTCCTGAATGGTGATCTCCATGACACAGCCTCTTGATTTCAAAGTTGCTGGTAAAGATCAACAGGTTCTCAGATTGGTAAAAGCTCTCTATGGCTTGAAGCAGGCCCCTTGGGCATGGTACATAAAAATTGATAAGTACCTCAGTGATCAAGGCTTCAAGAGGAGTTCTTCAAACTCATATTTGTACATCAAGACTACTGACAATGGCATCGTCATTTTGGTTATTTATGTGGATGATTTAATCATCACTGGCAGTTTAGCATTTTGATTCAGGGAATCAAACAAAATTTATGCCAGTCTTTTGATATGATTGACCTTGGGCTCATGCATTATTGCCTAGGTGTTGAAGTTTGGCAACAGTCTTCTAATATATTCATCTCTCAGTCCAAATATACCAAGGCCCTGTTAGACAAATTATGTATGCAAGATTGCAAGCCTGCATCTACACCTATGGAGAAAGGTCTCAAGTTATCTGCAAAGTCTGATTCTCCTTATGTTGATGATACTACATACAAGCAACTAATAGGTAGCCTCATCTACCTCTCTGCTACTAGGCCTGATATCAGCTTCGTTGTCAACTATATTTCACGCTTTATGACAGCTCATGAGGCTGATCATTGGATGGCAGCAAAGAGTGTGCTTCGTTATGTGAAGGGCACTTCAGATTATGGACTTCTCTACTCTCAAAGTTCTAATCCTAAACTCAGTGGGTTCACAAATTCAAATTGGGCAGGCTCTGTTGATGATAAAAAGTCAACTTCTGGATATGTGTTCACATGGACCAATAAGAAGCAACAGGAAATTTCTCTCTCCTCTACAGAGGCTGACTATAAAGGGGTTGTTAAAGCAAGATGTGAAGCTATTTGGCTTCGTCAGATGCTTGGGGATATACAGATGTCACCAGCAAGACTGACTACTTTGTTTGTTGATAATGAAGGCATTATCAAGTGAGCACAAAATCCAGTCTTCCATGAACGAACCAAACATGTAGAAGTTCACTATCATTACATATGATAGCTGGTTGAAGACAGGACTATAGATTTGCAATATGTTCCTACAATAGAACAAACTGCAAACATTCTCACCAAGCCTCTTGGTCTTGATAAGTTTGTCAAATTCAGAGGACAGCTTGGTGTTCTAGATAGATTAACCATTAAGGGAGGGTATTACGATAATAGATAATCGTCTATTATTAGTTAATCGTAATCTATTGTAAATATCTAGTTAGCTTTGGTTAGCTTTAGCTTTTTTTGCTTTCTCTATTAGAATAGAATGTTTCTATTCCTTACGATCATTTCCTAAGGAAACATCATTTTTTTCTTCTGTACATAATGACCTTTCGGTCTCTGTTAATAACAACCAAGTATTTTACCAATTTCTTCGTAATATATGTGTGCATTATATATTCAAATAAATAAGAAAAGTATATATTATTATAAAACTAAATCATTTTTAGTATGAATCAATGATACTTCAATTGCAAATGTCAAAAACAACCATTATGATTCAAAAGAAAATCATTGAATCTAATTACTGAATTACAAAATGAAAATTCAAAATATACTTATAGTTCATTAATGTTTGAAATATGATTCAATATTCACCTCACTTCAAACTTGCAAGATGGAGAGTGCAAAATGAGTGATTAAATGTGTTTGTGAAGACCAAATAAGGGTCATTTTAGGGTTAGAGCAAACAAAACAATAAAAATGTGAGTTTCCCAAGATTTGGGCCCACATCTTATGTTTTGCCTCGTGGGTCAATGGGGATACTCGATAGGGTTTGGGCCAGATTAGCACAGGATCTGGATTTGACCCTGTAGGTCTGCCCAGATTTGTGGTCTGTGGATCCAAACAGACCTAGAGGGTAAATCAAGACCTTGGCAGACCCGGGATGTTAAAAAGTAGCTTTAGTAGAAGTAAAGAGTAGCTTCAATAGAAGTGAAGTACTCATCGTGTTAAGTGTTTGAATTTATGATTCTCTCGTGTGTGTGTACTATTAATCAATTTGATTATGTAATTATGATATTCTTCTTATTATCAATAATGTTTGTCTCAGAAATCTATTCATACATATATATATATATATATATAATGATTCCTTAAAATATCAAATTTCTCATGTATCGGGCTTGAAATATAAATGCTACCATCGGCATACTAAAGATATGCTTAGGTCATGTCCACTTAGGGCATGTCCCTAAATGGACATAACCTAAGCATATCTTTAGTATGCCAACGGTAGCATTTATATTTATGCTTAAGGTCATGTCCACTTAGGGACATCTCCCTAGGTGGACATGACCTTAGCATATCTTTAGTATGCCGACAGTAGTATTTATATTTCAAGCCCGATACATGAGAAATTTGATATTTTAAGGAATCACTACTGGCCATGTAGGGTCATGTCCCTACAGGGATATGAACTCTCTATCATATATATAGTCAAGAGTGCTGGCTGAGACAGATACCAATCACATTGGCAGTGCTATGTTCTCCAACAAGCAATCTGACCTATATTAATATACATTTGAAGCTATGATTTTCTGAATACATTTTGTGAACAGTGAATAGTATACAGTTTATGTATATCAATATATTCAGTCTGATTTAATAAGAACTGAATTATATATCAGATCTATTGATAATAAGTATTAATTTCTAATCTCTATCAGGGATCCATATACACTTACATGGTATCAGAGCCACAGTGATAGAGAATTTCAGTTAGTCTTATAGAGATCTACAACTACAGTGAATCACATAAGACTGGAAAACAGACTTGAAGGAGCCTCAAATTTTTCATCATGGAAATTTCGAGTAATGATTATTCTTTGAGAAATGGAATTAGAAGGATACAGAGGAAGATAAGTCTATGCCAGAGAATGAACCAGACAAAACAACCTGGAAAAGACATAATAATAAAGCTATGAAGATCATTATAGATTCGGTCAAAGGTCACATTCTCCCATCAATATCAAGCCTAAAAACAGCTTTTGAGATGTTCGTAACCATTAAAAATACATTTGAAATTAATAATACCAGTAGATTTTTGACATTGAAGCGACAATTATTATACATAAAAATAAACAATGGAGAGTCTATTACATCTTATTTTTAAAGTATCTCGGAGTTTAAAGATCGCTTGTGATTGTTGGAAGTCGAGTAGATGACAAAGAACTTTGTATTATAGCACTAAAAGGATTATCTTTATCTTGGGAAACTTTTGTTCGTGGCCTAAGCTCTCAACTTGAACTTCTCAAATTTGAGCAACTTAAAAATGAATGTACTCAAGAAGATTCAAGATTAATTTCAAAAGGAATCAGATTAAATCAAGAGGGAGATATACAAGCCCTCTAAGTCAATACCAACAATAAAGGAAAGAAAGGTAAATTCAAACAAAAAAGAAAGGAATTTAACAAACATACAAGAAAAGAGATTGGTCAAAATTACAATGCTTCAAATGTGACAAATTTGGTCATACTCATAACTTTACTCCGGAACGAAAGAAAATTCAAGCAGCACTAGCAGAAGACAAAGATGAAAAGGATAAAAACTTTGCATTTCACTAAGCTCTCTCAAGTGAACTCAACTCCAACAAAAATACACGAATAATAGAGAGTGGAGCATCTCGTCATATAACAGAATTTAGAGACAAATTTGAAAGCTTTGAAGGGTACTCCTCTGAAGAAGTAACTATTGCATATAATTCTACACATCCGGTAAAAGGTATTGGATCATGTTCAATTCAACTGAAAACATGTATCACTCTTCAACTAGAGAATGTTTTGTTTGTACCTGAAATAAAAAGAAACTTGGTCTCCATCTTTGGCCTTGCAGACCAAGGGTATCGAATCACATTCCAAGAGGATAAAGTACTATCCTGGCCAAAGAACTCCAACATTAAGAATGCTATATCCATTGGATTTAGGGATGGAAGATTGTACAAACTTTGTAAGTAGCAAAATCTAGCCCTAAATCATGAAATCTAGCATCGAAGACTTGTCACCTTCATTTCCATGCCCTATCATCCATTAGAAAAATTAGTAACCGGGCTACCTAGTTTAAAACCAAATCATTTTGGTATTTGCAAAGGATGCACCTTAGGTAAAAACACAAAAGGGTCCTTTCCCAAAAGTGAACACAAATCCAAATCTATTCTCAAACTCATTCATTTTGACTTATGTGGTACAATATTTGTACCCTCCCTAAGTGGTTGTCTATACTATGTAATTTTTATAAATGATTTTTCTACGAAAACTTGGATTTACTACCTTAAAGAATCAACCAAAGTGTAATCCAAAATCAAAGAAATTAAAGTACTAGTTGAAAACCAAACTGGAAATAAAATCAAAATCTTAAGATCTGACAATGGGGGTGAATACATTTCAGAATATTTTATAGATTTTTGCATCTCTATTGGGGTTAATGGGGAGTTCTTTGTACCATATAATCCACAATAGAATGGAGTCGCAGAAAAGAAAAACAGATCTATTATTGAATCTGTCAAAGCTATGATGCATGATCAAAACCTTCACACCTCTTTCTAGGTTGAAGCTTCTAACAATGCAGTTTACATTCAAAATAAATGTCCTCATTCAATATTGGAAAATACACTCTTGAAGAAGTATTTACCGGCAACAAACCATACTTCAGTCATCTAAGAATATTTGGGTGACCTGTATATATTCACATCTCTAAAGAAAAGAGAACAAAACTAGAACCATCAGGAAAGACAAGCATATTTATCGAATACAGTGAATCGTCTAAAGGTTACAGAATTTACGTTCCCGGACAAAGATCTATTGAAATCAGCAGAGATGTAAAATTTGAAGAAGACATTGCCTTTAACCTATCCAAGAACATTGATGAATCATACACAAAACCAACTACTGAATTAGATGAGAATCCTCCAGTAGAGAATGAGAGGGAGATTGATACTGAAAGTCTTACACCTCCAAGTTCTAATACTGAAAACCCCAACAATAAAAAGAGACCACTTTGGGCAAGAAAAATGATAGAAGAAAATCATATAGAACTTGATGAAGCAGTCAGAGAAAAGAAGAGAACAAGAAACCATTCATGCTACATAGCGCTAATCTCATCAAATCAGAACCTACAAATGTTGAAGAAGTATTATCATGTCAACCTTGGAAAGATGCAATGATTGAAGAATATCAATCCATACTAAAAAATGATGTATGAGATATTGTACCCAAACCCAAAGACAAATCAGTTGTCTCTACTAAATGGCTATTCAAAATTAAGCATGCACTTGATGGTAGTATTGAAAAATACAAAGCCAGAATTTTATCTCGCAGATTTTCACAAAAGGAAGGAATAGACTATGAAAAATCTTTTGCTCCACTTGCTCGTTAAACTTCTTTCAGAATCATTATAGTCATTGCAACATCCAAAGGATGGAAGATACATCAAATGGATGTTAAGACTGCATTTCTAAACAGTATAATTGAAGAAGTATACATCGAACAACCAGAAGAATTTATCACCCAAGACAAAAAAAAAATTATGTATGTAAACTGAAAAAAGCACTGTATGGGCTTAAACAAGCTCCCAGAGCATGGTACGAAAGGATAGGCAGCTACCTTTCAAAATTAGGATATTCCAAAAATGAAGTTGATCCAAATTCATATTTTAAAATAGTTGATGGCGATATGATTATTCTTGTACTGTATGTTGATAATTTACTAATAACAGGTGAAGAACATATTATAGCAAAATGCAAACAGGATCTGACAGTAGAATTCGACATTAAAGACCTACGGCTTCTTCATTATTTTCTAGGCCTAGAAGTATGGCAAAAGAAGAACTGCATCTTTCTAAATCAAGGAAAATGCATTGTTGACATTCTGACTAAGTTTGGGATAATGGATTGCAAACCCTTAACTACTCCTATGGAAGCAAATTTACATAAACTAAAGAATGATGGATTTGGATCAGAACCCACTGATCCCACTCACTACCGACAAATTATCGAATCACTGATGTACTTGGTAAACACTCATCTTGATATCTATCATGCAACCAATAAGTTAAGTCAATTCATGTGTGAGCCGAAGAAGATCCATCTCATGGCAACCAAGCACATATTACGATGCTTACGTGGTACAGTTGGTATGGGACTCAAATATGATCAAGTTGAAATTAATCTTCATGGATATTCAGATTTTGATTGGGTAGGCAGCTCTACTAATAGTAAGAGTACTATTGGATGTTGTTTCAATCTCGGTTCAACAATGATCCCTCGGTTTAGCGTAAAACAATCATTAGTCGCCTTAAGCTCTACTAACGCAGAATACATAGCTTCATCCATGGGAGCCAGAGAAGCAATATGGTTAAGAAAATTGCGAACTGTTTGGAAAACCCTTGAAGCCTACAGTCATCCACTATGATAATCAAAGTTGCATCAAGCTATCAGTGTTTTCCACAATTGATCTAAGCATATTGAAATACCCTATCATTATATTAGAGATATGGTAGATTGAGATATTCTCAAGCTAGAATACATAAGTACAAATTAACAAACAGCTGATGTACTTACTAAACCTCTTTCCAAGCCCAAATTGGAATATTTCAGAGGTAAATATGGTATGATTGAATTATGATTGTACAACACTGAAATCAGGTTTCAATTTTCTTTTTTTTGAAATACGTATGTATATTCATTATTGATTAAAATGCTCCTATCTTACAATTGCATCAAATATGTAATGAAAGGTGCTTTCATTGACATATATATAGAAGGTAAACATTGTAAGGTGATGATCTTACAAGTGGTAGGCCTGTTATCATACAAGATTATGTTGTTGTTCCGAATAACCAGAAGTCTTGATAACGAACGTATTATGATCAGAATTCACTAAGTTGTTGTCCCAGAGAGCCAGAGATCATATTACTTGTCATGATAGAATTTATGACATTGTGATAATTGTTATATGATAGATTACCTTAAGCTGTAATCCCAGAATGTCGTAAATCAGATAACTTATTCTCCTGATAGGTATCAATGATGTTGATACCAGTGGACGTATCAAAAGAATATGAGAAACCTTGGTACCTCAGTTCTCCTTCCCTAAGAGAGTGTTAAAGAGTAGCTTCAGTAGAAATGAAGTACTCATCATGTTAGGTGTTTGAATTTATGATTCTCTCTCTCATATATATATAATCAGTTTGATTATGTAATTCTGATATTCCTCTTATTATCAATAATGTTTGTCTCAAAAAAAATTTTTAAAAAAAAAAATTTAAAAAAAAAAAAAAAAAAAATTAATAAAAAAAAAAAAAAAATATATATATATATATATATATATATATATATATATATATATATATATATATATAATTCCTTAAAAGATCAAATTTCTCATGTTCCGGGCTTGAAATATAAATGCTACCATCAGCATATTAAAGATATGCTTAAGGTCATGTCCATGTAGGGACATTACCCTACATGCCAACGTGGACATGTCCCTACGTGGACACGTATGGTCATGGGGATGGGGACATGAACTCTTTATCATATATATAGTCAAGAGTGCTGGCTGAGACAGATACCAATCACATCGCAGTACTCTGTCTCCAACAAGCAATCTGACTAATATTTAATATATATTTGAAGTTATAATTTTCTGAATACATTTTGTGAACAGTGAATAGTATATAGTTTATGTCTATTAATATATTCAGTCTGATTTAAACAGAACTGAATTATATATCAGATCTACTGATAATAAGTATTAATTTCTAATCTCTATCAAGGATCCATATACACTTACCGGATGTACCAGTTTGCAAATCCAGACATGAACCTAGTTCGCAGATCAGACATGGGAATCCAGTAACTGAGAAATAAAATCATGACGAGGCAACAAGTGCAAGAAAGAAATAAAATTATGTACACTTTTAGAAATGCAAACCAAAAGTGTAAAAAATGAAAAACATTGATAATAAAGATTGTATTAAAATATTTGAGGATGAGTACAAAACAGAAACTAAACTCTGAGTCTTCCTTCAAAATCATTATGCGTTAAGAATGTTGGGTGGATATTTTGCAACCAACAGTTTTGTTAAAATCCAGTTGCAAAATAGGATGACCAGCCACATCATATGAGTCATAGTCTCTCCTACCTTAAAGGAAAGGCTCCCTCTTCTAACTATTCCTTGGATCAACTCAAGGTAAGCAAGAAGTTAAAAGATTTGTAAAGAGTGTTACCAATATTATTTCCTCTTAGCGTTTCGGAAAGAATCCACTTACCCATGGAGCGAGTAATGGGCAAGATGAAATCTCTAATTTCACTTTCATCTAATAGTTGGAAACAGTGATATCAATAAACCAACACCAACTCAAAGGCTGATTAAAAGCGTACCAGTTTGGCTCTAGGTCCTATTTTGATCTATTCTATAAGAAAAATGTCTACCATTGAGGTACAAAGCAAGGTATTTTTTAGTGGCTAATTTTTTTTTAAAATTACCTAGTAATTTTGGCTAATAATTAAAGATTTAATGTAACCTAAATCGCCACATTTTTATAAAATTTAGTTCTAAAATATTTAAAATCGCTCAATAATTTAATTTATTAAAAAATTTAAACTCAAAGATTCGCCACAATTTCTGATATATAATTAGATTTGATTTAGCTAAATATTATATATTATTGGAGAAATTAAAATTAATTCATCAATAATTATCATAATTAATAGTTACTTTAGGGATATATCACCAATATCTAGTTTTCACTGTTGATTTAAAATATAATGCAATCATCCTCATTATATTCCATGAAGCAAAAAATATTCAGTTTTGATTTCAAATATTCCATCATGGTTAATGAACTTCCTATTATTATTGAGATTCGTCAATATTTTCTACAGAAAAATTATGACTCCAAAATAATTGCCAATAGAAATAATTTTGTTTTTTCAAAATAAGGAAAGATTCGCCAATATTTTATATGTTTTTTTTGGAGGGGTGTTTCTTAAAGATTACCCTAGTGCAAAGACTTTCAGAAGTAGGGGAATTCCAACTATTTTTTGTGAATTTGAGATGGTAATAAAAGCTACAATCAAAGCTTCTAGTCTATGTATCACCACAATCACTCCCAGTCAAAGTTTCAAATTTGTTCTATCACAATTGCTTCCAGTCAAAGCTACGAATCCAATTGCTTGTTTTATTCATTTTTCTCCCATATTGGTACACTACACAATCAAAGTTATGCTTGCACAAGTTTGGCAAAGCTTTCTTGCATACAACAAAAGATGATTTTTACAATGAAGGAGCACTCCTTTATATAGGCAAAGGAGTTGAGAAAAAATTGAAGGAAAAAGTAAGAGTAACTCAACCAACTTTGACCCAACCCAACTAGGTGAGAGAAACTATTGGATTACATGTCATAAGGATATGCAATCAAATTACATGTAATCACATATTTTCATGCAATTCATTCTCTCCAACTACAAACATGAAAACTAAAGAACGAAGAGGATGGAAGAGAACTAGAACAATTCTAGGGATTGTTCTAAAGGGCCTTGTACTTGGCAATGCTTGTAGGATTGGATATTCCTGTATTCTACACCACTGCATCCTCTTTGATGAGTTTCTAGCTGTCATTTGAAAACTTGATGTGGTCAAGTTATTTTTCGTTCGAGTTGATGAGTTTCTAGTTGTCAATTGTAAACTTGACGTCATCAAGTTTTTTCTTGTTTGAGTTGTTGTGAATTCTCCTTTGTAGATTGACACATTCTGGAGTCTGTGACACTTTGAAAACCTTCTCGATGGTGTCTAAATGTAAACTCAGGACAACTTTCCATTTGCACCTTTAATTCTCTTTTTTTTGAAACAGTGCTTGGCACATTCTCACGCGAACTCAGGTTCTCGAACAACCATTGGGAAAATTGAGACCAAATGAATTACACTTCTTTAGATTCGAAGCACACCTTCTTTACTGGATGTCTTCACTCTTTGAAGAAGTTCTAACATATCTTGAAAAGTGCCTATAACATGAAGATGAAAACATCTTCTAATGAGATTGGATCCATTAAAACTTTGGGATTTGAGTTACAATGACAAATCCACAAGCAATGAGTGTTCAAAGTATGGATTAGATATTCATGAAACACATAAAATGGCTAGAAATGAACCAGAAAGCATATGTATTTGGATAAAAAGGGCCAGAGTCAGATTCTCAAGGGTGGATTGTGTGTGGGCAAAGATGGGCTTTTGTGGGTATGGCCAAGAATGCAAGTTGGGACGCATATGGATGTGTGCAAATGGTGACTTTGGTATTTAAAGAGTGACCTACCAAAATTAGATTCTCCAGATGTAATTACATGTAAAAGTTGTTTTAAAGTGAACATGCAATTAGTTTCAAAGGATAGAAATGCATGTGAGTGGGAATGAAGGATGCATTACATGTAAACACATATAGAGAATGAGATGCAAAGTGCTTTGGCATGTGTTGATGAATATGGAATGACATGATGCAATTGCATGAAATAGTGGCGTGAAATGGACTGAAAATGCTCTCACGTTCTTGGGAAGAACGTGCAACCTCTTCAAAAAGAAGAAAAACAAAATAGCAAGCAAACAACAAATGAAACTAAAACAAAAAACAAAAAAATACCTTTGGTTTTTTACTCAAACAAGTTGTTCTCTTATGCAATGACTTTGGTATTTAAGAGTGACCTACCAAAATTAGATTCTCCAGAGGTAATTATATTGAAAAGTTGTTTTAAAGGGAACATGCAATTAGTTTTGAAGGATAGAAGTGGCAAAGAAGGATGCATTACATGTAAACGCATATAGATAATGAGATGCAAAGTGCTTTGGCATGTGTTGATGAATATGGAATGACATGATGCAATTGCATGAAATAGTGGAAAGTGAAATGGACCGAAAATGCTCTCACGTTCTTGGGAAAGAACTTGCAACCTCTTCAAAAGGAAGAAAAATAAAATAGCAAGCAAACAACAAATGAAACTAAAAACAAAACAAAAACATACCTTTGGTTTTTTACTCAAACAAGTTGTTCTCTTATGCAATGACTTTGGTATTTAAAGAGTGACCTACCAAAATTAGATTCTCCAGATGTAATTACATTTAAAAGTTGTTTTAGAAGGAACATGCAATTAGTTTCGAAGGATAGAAATGCATGTAAGTGGTAATGAAGGATGCATTACATGTAAATGCATATAGAGAATGAGATGCAAAGTGCTTTGGCATGTGCTGATGAATATGGAATGACCTGAAGCAATTGCATGAAAGTGGAAAGTGAAATGGAGTGAAAATGCTGTCACATTCTTGGGAAAGAACTTGCAACCTCTTCAAAAAGAAGAAAAACAAAATAACAAGCAAACAACAAACGAAACTAAAAACAAAACAAAAACATAGCTTTGGTTTTTTACTCAAACAAGTTGCTCTCTTATGCAAATTTGAATTTAGAATTTGGGGAAATTCCAAACATTCAAAAATGGAAGTTCTCATTTTATTTGAAGAAAAATTGCACTTTACATGGCACATCTTTGGACAAATGTACAAGGATGAACAAAAATATGCAATGAAATAGCAAGGGATAGAAAATTTCAACTTACTTGGTGATCAAAGAGCCAAATATGGAGGATTGATAGGTTTGAAGAATGGTTCTCCTCCAAATTTGAAACTTCAACAACTATATTGACTTCTTCAATACTTGCAAATGATGGACATTAATGAGCAATCAATGGGACATTACCAAAAACATGCTCAATAACTTACAAGTATGCAAGCCTTTTTCACAAAAAACCAAGTAATTGGGCACTTTTCCCCAAAAATGTGTTTTCAAGTTGCCATGACATGAGTTGTTTTTTATTGCCATGACATGAGTCGTTTCTAACATTGGAGGGCAAAAACGTGATCACCAACAGCAATAGCAAGGATCCAAACTTCAAAATGATTTCTCCTTGAGCAAAAACATGATCAAAATACTCCAAATCTGGGCTTTTTTTTTATGAAAACGTGGCTTTAAAACACCATTAAATGCAAAATTTTTTGCAAGGAATTCAGCGACCAATGCATGAGAATGCATGAGGATGCAAAAATGACCCTAGTCTCATGAATTTTGAGCCATATAATGGGCAGATCTGAAGATAAATGTGTTCTTCAAGGGCAAGAACATGAACACTTTTCTTTTGGAGGCCAAAATTGTGGTCTTAAGTTGACATGTGTAGGGAAATCCAAACGCACTCTTGGGAAGTCTTTACATTGATAAGTAGGAGATGATTTCCACAACTAGTCAAATTGTGATGTGAATATCAGGATTTAACTATGTGATGAGTCAAACTCGACGACCCATGTTTCATGAGTAGTGATTCAACATGAATCCATCTCTCATGACAATAAATGGAACACTTAGCACTCATTGGATCTAGGTGATGTTCACAGGGGTGAAGCACCGGGACTTCCCGGGAGGTCACCCATCCCAGTACTACTCCAGCCTGAGCACGCTTAACTACGAAGTTTCCTCCACAGTTAAACCCAAAGCTTGCAACCCCATTTGCAAAACCTTCACCAAGTGTTGTGCCTTATGAACCATTCATTAGAAAGCCCCTTAAGCTCATCAATTGATAAGTAGGAGATGATTTCCACAGCTAGTCAAATTGTGATGTGAATATCAGGATTTAACTGTGTGATTTTGAGTCAAACTCGATTACCCATGTTTCATGAGTAGTGATTCAACATGAATCCATCTCTCATGACAATAAATGGAACACTTAGCACTCATTGGATCTAGGTGATGCTCACAGGGGTGAAGCACCGGGACTTCCCAGGAGGTCACCCATCCCAGTACTACTCCAGCCTGAGCGCGCTTAACTACGGAGTTTCCTCCACAGTTAAACCCAAAGCTTGCAACCCCATTTGCAAAACCTTCACCAAGTGTTGTGCCTTATGAACCATTCATTAGAAAGCCCCTTAAGCTCATCAATTGATAAGTAGGAGATGATTTCCACAGCTAGTCAAATTGTGATGTGAATATCAGGATTTAACTGTGTGATTTTGAGTCAAACTCGATGACCCATGTTTCATGAGTAGTGATTCAACATGAATCCATCTCTCATGACAATAAATGGAACACTTAGCACTCATTGGATCTAGGTGATGCTCACCAAGTGTCCCGGTGCGTTTATTTTTTACATCAATATTTCCATTCAGAAATGTCATTGCTAAAAAATACTTACAGTTGAAGCCAGAAGCAACTAAGGAATAAACTAATCGATTGTGGAAATATGATAAGATCAATTTGAAGCAACTAAGGAATAAACTAATCAATTGTGGAAATATGATAATAGTAATTAGGAGACAAGATTAACATTCAAATCATGATATATAGATAAATGGGTGAGGGCAATTCTATATTATATATGAAATGAAAATGGTCATCATAAGTGGTGGGTTGTGTCCTCTCAGAGTTTCTTGGTAGACTCACGGCACTGCCAGTCAAACAGTGCAAATGAAATAAAATGAAAGATTTTAATGATGTCCACGAGACCAAACAGTCTAAAGGACCAACAAGATCAAATCACTAATCCATTTCCATATTCTTTTCCATTTCTGATCTCCTGCTATGAATTTTAACCAAAAAGCAAGCCGTTTGATTGATCTGATCTTCTTCAAATAAACTATGAGTAAATAAGCTATGAGTAAATGAATAAGGAAAGGGCTGTATGTATATATATATATATATATATATATATATATATATATATATATATAATCACCGGGGAACATCCTTACAAGATCCATAATACTATACTGTAGTAGAATAGTGGGAATACACAAGGACAAAAACAACAGTACGGATAAAAAGTACTATTAGGCAAAGTGGACTGTAACAATCCACAATCACAGAATCAATTATTTACAAAGGCTTTTCTGGAATAACTGTATTTCACATTAATATATAAAAGCTTTTTTTTATGTAATAGTGCGGGTTTCAATTCACATAACCAATACTAAATTTAGAACGCAGTTAAACAAACCCTAATCCTAAAGTCGAAGAAGCCTTGGCCACGGTCCCCTTGATGTTTTCAAACTCTCGTTTATAAAAACAAATACAAAAATCGAATTTAAGTACATTGAACAATGTGTGGAAAGAAATTGAGCTCTTCATTAGCAAGAAAGCAATGAATAAAATACAAGATTGCCAATGATTACCGGAATAGCAGCGGATTGGAGAACTTGTTTAGGTACGGGAATCGAATCCTGTCGATGATGATCATGATGATGGTGGTGCGGACGTGGCTTAGGAGGCGGGGGTGTGAATGCATTCCATAAGTCAGAAGCCACCAGAAACGCGCAAACCCCCAAGAGAATTGTCTGAGTTCTGTCCATTTCCACCATGAAACAAAATTTACAGACCCAATTCTTCGGAAATAGATACTCTCCTCCTGTAGTAAACTCGTGTCCTCTCTTCGAGGAGACTTCGCTATTCTCCCTCTGTTGGAGAAAAATGGTTTGGTTTAAAACGATACAATGGTTAGGGTGGGGTTAGGCGTGAGAACCTATAAATAAAATAATATATTTATTAATTTTTAATTTATTTTTTAAGGATTCATTTTCAGGATCTTTTAGTTCATTGAACTTCAAATTTTTTGACGATCTATTTTGAAAAGTTTTAAGTTTAATTAAATAAAAGAAGTATTGTTATAAATTGATTGGAATATTCATGATAATATTTTTTAGATATGAATGGGTGGAAAAGATATTTATTAGAAACACTTTGAAGTTTAGACATTTATTACTTGTCTTGAATTTTACAATTTCAATCATTAACTTTAATTTTTAAGCATGATACACTATAAATGGATCAGATTGCAAATTAATTTTTAAGCATGATACACTATAAATGGATCAGATTGCAAATTCTTGTGCTTGCAACAATGAGTGATAGTGTTTACTATTTTTTTAAAACTATAATTTAATATAAATTAAGTTAAAATTATAATTATTATTAATAGCTAACAAAGTGAAGATTAATTATTATTTATTAATCTTGAGTAAATTCAGACTTAAATTTATTGTTATGTTGTAGGCTCTAATCTAAATTAAAATTAATTTTTAAATTAAGTAAATAAAATTAGTACTATTATATTATTTAATTTATGATATATTAATAAATTATTATGTAAAAAAGAAAAAAATAGTTAAAAGTAAAAAATTAACTAAATTAACTATAAACACTAAAAACTACACTAATTAAAATCTATTGGATGGAATATATGAATAAAATATTCCTTTAAAACATATATTCACCAAAGAATCAAGTGCCACTTAGTACTTATCTTTAGCTTTTATATAAATATAGTTTTAATTTAATAAATTTACTATAGTTTTAAAAATACTTTAATTAATAAAAATATTAGATAATTATAGTTTTCTATAATGATATTAATTATAATTTAAATTTAAATTGTATTTATAAATATAATTATTAATATATATGTTCTATTGTATATATGTAATCTAATAATATTATATTAGAAATATATTTAAAAATGAAAATAATAATATTTTTTAATTATAATATATAATAGTATTTCTTAAACTATTATATAATATACAAAAGATATCTTTTTTAGTATTTTTAATTGAATGACAAATATTATATTATAAAAAAATACAATATTAAAATATAAAAAATTAAATCAAATCATTTACATTAAAAATATTAAACATTAATCAATTATATTCATCTTAATAAAAACTAACTCTTAAAAAAATTTAGTTTTACAATCCACCTAGCGAATATAAGACCTAAATGAATTCCACCAATCAAATCTTAGAAAAATAATTTCTTAAAATTGTAATGTTAACAATCATGCAAATCTTAGAAAAATAATTTCTTAAAATTGTAATGTTAACAATCATGCATCTATGTTATGCAACATATTAGTTGGATAATTTTTAAAAAAATCAATTAGTTTTTAAGTCATAGAAACCAAAAAAATTAATCACTAGTTAAAGCATAAAATCTAAAAAGTATCACAATAGTACTTAGCCTACCGGCAAGTACTAATAAAATGAGGAATATTAAAAATATATTGTGAAAAATTAAACTAATTCTTAAAAAATAAATTAAAATAATTTGAAAAACTAAAACTTCAATCAATTTTAAAAATTAAAAGTTATAAGTAGAAATAATAATATTAAAAAATAATAATTAATTAACAAAAATTTAAATTTTTTAAGTTATTATAACTTAAATAAGTCTAAAATAGTTTTAAAAATATTTTCAAATATTTATAATACATAAAATGGATTAGAATATTGGTAATTAAAATTAAATAGTAATATTTATACTAAACTTATTTATTAATATTTAAATAAATGTATATGCTTTTATATAAATATTACTTTAATTTTTTTATAAAATATTATAATTTTGTGTAAAACTCATTAAAAATTATAAGTCTAAAATAGTTTCAAATATTTATAATTGCTATAATATGTAAATTGCTAAGTATAAGGCGACAATGATGGGTAGAGTATTTTAAAAGGTAAAAATTATATTTCAACATTCATAAATCAACATATAAGAGTCTAATTGAACCCACCAATTAAAACATAGAAAAATAATTTGAAAACAATATAAAGTTGAAAACTTGGCATCTAGTTTTTTAAAAAGGTAATACTTGTATAAAAGAAACAAGAAAAAAGAAATTCTAATTGGTATATCAAAGTTTATTTAATAATGTGTTAATCACATTAGTACTTAGCCTGCCCACAAGTACTAATAAAATAAGTAACCAATAATAACTAATTCAGTTTAATTAATTAATTAAAAACAAGAGTTATCATTAGAGATAATACATTATTAAGTTAAATAAATAGAAATATTTAAATAATGTGTGACATATTTATTATTCTATGATTGCAATTTTTAAATAAATGAATTAAAAATAGCGTTAACAATATAGATAATACCTAATTAACCTAAATAAATAGAAATATTTAAATAATGTATGTCATATCTTATTATTTTATTTGTAAGTTAAATAAACAAGAGCTATGATATAGCAGGAGTCCCGGCTACTGTTAAAAAAAAGGAGTTAAAGTTGAAAAAAAATTGCACTAGCAATAAAATCATTAACTAGTCTATGATTTTTAAAACAATACCATTTTAACTACATATGTTGATCTGAAAATTTATAACATTTTAAAATAAAAAATATTCTTGTAACTTACTGAAGAAATCTGTATTATTTGAATGTAATGTGGTAACTTAAAAGAACCAATAATGAATCAACTTTCCTCTTTCCAACAATTTATAGTGGCTTCATAAATTAGTTGCGAGTAGCTAAACAGAATGTTAAATTCAAACTTTTCAATGCATTTATTTACTTTTCACTGAACAATGAATTGAAACTATTATCATGGATTCTTGATCAATTTATCATTTCAATCAAGACAATGATAAAATGATTTTCATTAAAAATTTAATGAATGCTTATTAGATGAAATGGGCAATCAAGGCCAAAGAAATATGCCACATTATCATTGCTTTGGAAAATCCGATAACCTTTACTATGAATCACTAATAGGCCAATTTCAAACTCAAAATGATTCCATTAGTATTTCAAGGTTATAAATCAAATGTTGATACAAAGGCACTAATGCAACTTTAAATTCATAATCAAGATCTTTAAGTGAGGATCCAAATCCCATTAATGTTGGGATGATATAGCTTTTCTAACAATCCAAAAAAAGGAAATTTCTTTTGATCTCACCGATTTTTGAATCAATTACAACAAAGAATATTAAACAAATTTAGATTTGGGCATTCATAACGAAATAGGTAGCTATTACATTATTAAAGAATTTAATCCCACTTCTAGTCATGATGAAAAGGCCTATATAAAAGCACCTATTAACTGGAAAGCAAAAATGTTGATGGCACAACTTAGAACTAGTTCACATCAGCTACGATGTGAAACTGGTCGGTGGCAAGTTCCAAAGGAAGAGTGGGCAGACAGAACATGCTTATTTTGTGATATGGAAACAGTTGAGACAGAGTAGCACTTTGTCAAGGAGTGCCTGGCTTACAATGACATCAAATCTGGTTATACAAAAATACTGCAAAACAAGGACTTCAACTATTTATTCGAGGAAGATCAAGTGGAGAGAGTAGCGGATTTGATTACCAAACTTCAAAGAAGAAGAGACAAGTTAACCAAAACTTTACAACTGACTAGTTTCACTCCTAACTCGGGAGGGTGATTGCATGGGTCCCATAGACTACTTTAGTCTCATGGACGTCATTAAAATCTATCATATCATTCATTACAAAACAATATTACCATGAAATGCATTATAAAAACCTCACTCAAAACAATCATACCCTCAATCAGATAGCTCCAGAGGGAAAATAATTGAACCCATTTCTAGCCTTTATAAGAGTCTTAGGTAATTACAAATACATTTATCTAAATATGTGAGTTATCATATTAGTTACAGTTTTAATATGATTCCCAACTAATATTTTGATAGAATAAATAAAAAATAGCAATTTAGAAAGAAATATTGCCAAAAACATTTTACATAGCACATGTCATATTTGTAAAAAAAATAATAATAATGTCACAATCTATATAATAAGTTTTTTAAAACTTTGAATAAAATATATATATATATATATATATATATATATATATATATATATATATATATATATATATATATATATATATATATATATATATATATTGTGGAGGTTAATTTTTTAAAGATAGATTTTATATTAATTGAAACATAATATTAATCTTTATCTCTATATTATCTAAAAGAACAAAATACTAGCAAAAATATGACCAATCAATTCTAGAAAAAGACAAAGTATTTACAAAAATAAAATAAAAATAAAACAACTCAAGAACATTACAAACATAATAATATCATAAATTATATTAATTTTTAAAAGAAAAAAGGAAAAAACTACTACCAAAAATACCACCAGTCAATTAGAAAAAAGATAAAGGTTTTAAAAAATTAAAATCAAAATAATATAACTCAAAAACATTATAAATATAATGGGCGGGATGAGCGAGATGTGTAAAATAAATAAATAAATTTTGAACGGGATGAGCAGGATGAGCAGGAAAGGGAGCAAGCTTGGAGTTTTCAAACGGAGGGTTCCCTGTAGACGCGGATGCGCTGCAGGGGCGTCTGAGATTGGAGAGGGAGAAGGGAGTGATGAAGATGAGGATGATGCGAAGCTTGGTGTTGAGGGAATCAGGTTTTGTGGGCTTTTGGAGGACTTTTTTCGATTGGATCCGGCGGTCTTGTTGTCTCAATGCTCTCTTGTTGTTGGTCAGAAAACATGGGGTCAGATTGCTCGTGTGTGGTTCAGTTCAGCTGTGAGTTTTTTCCTTTGGGGTGGAACTCCTCTTGGCTGTGGCCTTTTTTTGAGAATGATATGCAGGGATCGGGGTTGGGTATTCAGTACCTTTCCTGTTGGTGACAATGTTGACGAGTTCCTTTTGGGTGTTGCTCCTGGCTGGGGACAACTTTCTTCAGAGGGTTATTTTCTGGTTTTTGAGAAAGCTAGCTCTGGCCTTCTATGTTTTTGGGGTGAGAGGTGTTCCCCCAGATGCATAACTGGTTGTGATGGTAACATAGGCAAAGGTGGGAGCTTGGGGTTCCAAGGCTTGGTCCAAGGCTCTCATTCTCTTTGGCTCATCTTGAATGACTTTTTTTGGATCAAGGCTTTTAGATCCTCTATCTTCCCAAGTGCTGGTGTGGAGATTTACTATCTGCATGACTCTCCTTGCTGTTATATTGGTAATGGTCGAGGTGGAAGGTTTCCTCTCCCCCTCCATTTGCTGAATATCAGGACAGGTTGCTACTGTTGGGGCAATCTTAGGTTGTGGAGGCTTATGCGGCTGGCTTCTCTTGGACACTACCGGTTTCATGCATTAGGCTCTTGTGTCCTAATGCTGGTTAACCATGCTTGGGTTCCACCACTAGTGGGTGGTTGGTTCTTGGCTGGGAGGGCTATTCTTTGTCCTCTCACTATGAACAAAATGTGGTTACAGAGGTGGTGGGCTTGGTTTTTTGTCTCTACTCTGTCTCGCATGGCTTCTATGGAGGTGAAGCTATCTCCTATTGAGGTGGAGATATTTTGTGAGTTGCTGGGGGTGGAGGTGACTTCTAGTGTGGGAGACATTGTCAAGGTTGCTACTTTTGATAGGTTGGAGGGTTGGTGGTTCCACCTTCCTAACCTTGATATTTGGACCGTTGGTGGGAGGACTCCCCTTTGTCCTCTCATTATGAGAAAAATGTTGTTACAGCAGTGGTGGGCTTGGATTCGTGTCTCTGCTGCTTCTTGCATGGCTTCTATGGAGATGAAGCTATCTCCTATTGAGGTGGAGATCTGGTGTGAGTTGTGGGAAACTCCTAGTGAGGGGGACAATTTCTTGGTTGTTGCTAATGATAGGTAGGGGGGTTGGTGGTTCCATATTTCCAACTTTGTTGTTTTGATCTTCCATTGTCGTGCTTCTACTGTGGGGGACCCTTTCACTATTGAGGTGGGAAAGGAGATTGTTGTGAGTTGGAAGATCTTTGAAGGTGCTGGCCTAAGAATTGGGCCAAGATGGGTCCGGATCTCTGATTTAGAGAAGAAAAGGCAGGCAGCTTGCTGCCTTGTTTTGTTGTTCATGTGCTAATGTTAAAAGGACCTACTACTTCCTGGTCCTGGTTGTCCTTTGTTTGGAGGTACGCTATAAGTTTTAAGGGGCGCTTCCAAACCATTGGTTTTTGTGTTTGGATGAATGTTGGAAGTTTTAAAGGGCTCATCCAAGTCCTTGGTTCTTGTTTTTGGTTTTGTTTCACAGCTGTTTGGGGGCTTGTCCCAAGGTGTGTTATTCTCTAACCTCTGTCATTGATGGAGGTAAGTTAATATTGTAGATCCTTGGTGATCTTGGATTTGGCACTTGAGACTGTTAATTGCGTTTAGCAGTATAGTGCGAGTTGTTTGTACCACGGGCCAGCACCCTCTTGCTGCTTAACTTAATCAAAAACATTATAAATATAATTTAATATTTTAGAATGCACTCAAACTAATTGTGGAAAATGAGGTGAAAACATAAGTCTCCACTAATAAAGAAAAAACAAGAGTTAAAATGATTAACGAAAAAATCTAAATATAGTTTAAAATATTTTACTTCTAAATTTAGGTAAGTTGGAGTCCCCTAGATTTTTCTTATAATCTTTTTAAATGAATTTTATGATTTGCCAATAAATTTAAATTCTTGGTAGGGTTTTTAGTATTTGATAATTTTTAAAATAAAAAGAACAAATGACTACCAAATATAATGAAATGGAATAAGCATATACATAAATTAATTAAAATAATTTATTTATTTAAAATGTAAATAACAAAAATATATTATAATGTAGAAACATGGACAAGAAATAAACAAACTTAATTAAAAATATTATTAACATGAATTAAAATAATTATAGTACAAAAATATGAACTATACCTATATTTTATAAATAAACTTAGTGTAGAAAATGTTCATATAACAAATATATAAATCTTTAATATCTATAATATATGTTAAAATAGAAAAACAATAGTATATAGTGAAATAAAAGTTGTGGGAAAAAATACAATAATGAATAGTCTATAGTGAAGTGACATTTTTATTTGATGTACAAGTAAACAAAAGCCTTGACATTTTTACTAGTTCATCAATTTGGGTTTTATAAGGATTTGGTTTAAGATTACAATTGTATTAGGTTTAGGATGACAATTTAATTTTGTTTAGTGTCATGTGTATAGTTTTCTAATTAAATGCCTTAGTGTTTTAGGGTTGAAATTGATTTAACATTAGCAACTAGATTTAAGATTTCAAATAGGCTAACTAGCAATCACATGCTTTTGTACATGCAACAAGTGCGTCGATAGGAGATGAGATTTAAGAGAAAAATGTAGAATGAACATTAAATAATGTGAATATAATTTTTTTTAAAATAAAAAGTTGAAGATTAAAACATAGATATAAAATTTACAATATTTAAGAAATTTGAATATTGCTTAAGAAACGTGTTCAATAATTTTAAGATTTTACAATTAAATTAAATTTATCAAATATGAAAAAAAAAATCATTTAAAAAAAAAACCCCAACAAAAAATCCATTACGAAAAATTAATAAGAGAAATACAAAAAAAAATATGAAAAAGTAATGACGTCTCTAACAAATATTCTATTGACTAAATAAATTATAGGGAGTGAAAAAAACAATATTTAAAGAAAAAACTAAACTAATATAAAAAAACAATTTAAAAACTAAAACCCAAATCATTTTTAAAAATCAAAAGTTAAATAAATAGAGATCACAACATAAGCTAATGTGGAGATCAAAGTAATTATTTTTTAAATAAATAAGAAAAGAAAAATAATAGTTTAAAGTGGATATTTAAAATATAATCTTATGTGAACAAATTAGATTGTTAATAATTTTCAATTTAAACAACATAATATTTACTAAAGGCAAGAGCCTACAACACAATAGTAAATTGTGAGCCTCTTATGTGGGAGGTCTTGGGTTCGAATTGACTTGAACTTAATAATTAGTAATAATTAACCAACACATAATTATAATTAATCTTGACTTCGACCTCTTACCGATAAAAATAAATAAAAATAAATTACTAAAATCTTTTCAATAGATTAATAAATATTATTTATTTAAATTAAATTTATCAAATATGAAAAAAACTATCATTTAAAAAACCCATCAAAAAATCTATTGTGAAAAATTAATAAGAGAGATACAAAAAAAAAGTCTAACAAATATTTTATTAACTAAATAAATTATAGAAACTAAAAAAACAATATTTAAAGAAAAAAAAAAACTAATATAAAAAATAAATTAAAATAATTTAAAATCAAAAGTTAAATGAATAGAGATCACAACATGAGTTAATGTGGAGATCACAACTAATAAATATAAAACAAAAAACAATAGTTAAAAGTGAAGTTAACAACTAATAAATTTCAAAACAAGAGTTAAAAGTAGAGTGAGGTAAAAATTGACCGGTAAATAATTAATGAGAAGGTTTTGCAATTTTTCGGCCAAACTGACAACTTTTTCAGCCAACTGACAACTTTTCCATCAAAAATTCAATTTCCAAGAACAAAGTTCCCACAAATAGCCTATCGGCTAAAATATGGTTACAATATAAATTTAAATCATCTAACTACTACTAATACTTAATTTTTTAGAGTAACAACATTGTGGAGATAATTAAAAACTATACTCTCATCCATAAATGACCTAAATATTTTACAAAGGATGAATGGCATGTGGACTTAGACACAGGGGCACAAAGAGAGGCCAAAGGTATACCAATTAGTACTCATGCTCAAAATATGGTCTCTGGAATATATTTGATCCCATCAATACAAAAGAGAGTATGAATTCCACACATTTAGGGTTTGGTAAGCCATCCTTCACAAAATCTTTCAACTAGGATCAAAAGAAGGTTGGAGAAAAAAGGGACAGAAGGTCAAAATTCGTAGCTAATAATATTTATCTAAGTACTGGTAGTAACAAAGCCATAGATCATGGTAGGCCTTCAAGAAGCATTTGGGTTATCCCAATCACTTCTAGAATACTCACATTTGCATCAAAGCTAATAGAATTCAGCAAGGAAACAAAGATTGGGAATCTAATAATCAAAATGATCCATCTTCAAGAAAGAAGAAAGAGACTTGATATGATCCATCTTCGAGAAAGAAGAAAGGGACCTAATATGACCTAGGGTTTCATACCAAAGATTTGCTCAAAACTCTCCTAAGAAGATATGGTAGAATTACCTTGGGGTGAATTTATTTCCCAACCTAAAACACAACATGATGCAAAACCCCTTTGTCCATGTTGAATGACTCTTATAATATATTGAAAAATCGTGGAACTAGCAATCAAGTATTATGAGAAAATAGGGATTTTGGAAAAATGGCGAGGTCTAGATAATCTTGAATAAGATCTAAAGGTATGGTGGAAGAAATGCATCCACCAACAAGTAAGAATCCTACCCTTGGAGTGTCATTTCATTATGATGGACTTCTCTAATTCATAGATTACATATAAATTTATTACATAAAATCTTATAATCTATAAAGATTATGAATTTCATATGATAAAATGGGTACCAATTTTAACTTATAAAATTGTTGAAATGGATTAACTTAGGGTATATATCTTCTGAATATAGGTATGTGAGCTTTAGAAGCTATTAAGAATGCACTAGGGATCTTTCTAAGATATGAAGAGCCTAATTTTGAATCTAAAGAGAAAAATATTAATACTAGAGATTATTCAAATTATAATAACCTAGAGAATATTTAGAAATTATAGAGGAACCAAATAATATTAACTGAACCTAAATTTTATTAAAGAATGATTATTTTTTCCAAAGTGATCCTGAAATCTATGATAATTGTTTTACTTAATAAAAAGGATTTAGCATATGGTTCTAAGATTAGAAATAACTAGAAGTATCTATTAGATTAAACAAAGGAATTGATGTAAAATAATTCATCAACTAAAAAATAGGATACAAACTAATATCTTAAAGAAAGTATTAACAAGATTAAATCCCAAAAGTAAGAATGAAAAAGAGAAAAGAGCAATATTGGCGTCTATATTAGTTAAGTCACAAAATATCCATGAAGAAGCAAAGGAGCAACTTCTAATACTAAGTAGACAATAGAGAATGATGAATTAATTAACGGTTATAAAATAGAATTTTAGGGGCTTAAACACCCCTACCAAATAGCATTAATTTAATTGTAGTACATATTTTTTCATAAGCTTAATTGGTGTATATCTGTCGTCAATTAAGAAATAGTTATGCTTCAAGAAGCAACATTAAATGAGGAAGAATGGGAAGTTGAGCAAGAAATTAGGAATTTGAAAATATGAGAGTATAGTAGCAGTAGGAGCATTGGGAGGCCTAACTATTTTATGTGATCCTAGGAGAGTCCACTTTGAAAATGTAGTAAGCAAATAACGTTAGCATGGGGGGTGTGTTAGAAGTATAAAATAACTCGTTAATTGTTTTTCCTAATTAACATATATATGCCCGTAAACACGAATAGTTAAAAGGAAGTTGGGGTTGAAGTTGAATCATTTACGAGTCAAAATAATAATGGGAATTATATAATTAGAAGGGATTAGAATGTAATTATCATATGAGAAATATGGAGGCAATCAATATGAATGACAATAACTTGAGGATTTTAGGGACTCAATTATTATCAATAACTTAAAGGATGTAGATACCAAAAATGGAAAATATCCCTAGAATAATAGAAGGAAAGGCTTCAACAATATAGTAAGGTGATTAAGTAGGTTTTCATTCAATGAAAAATTAATAAAAATTCAAAAATACATTTAAATTTGTAATCTTAACAATTGTGGGATCATATCACTTTCTTGTTTAATTGTGTATGAAAGAAGAAAGGACTACATGAAATTGCTCCTTTTAATTTGAAAACATGTGGTTTCAGAATGAGTTTTTAGGACTAGCAAAAGAATGGTGAAGAAGTGTAAGTTCACAAGCTCTAAAATGTTTTCTTTCATTTAAAGTAAATATACCAAACAAAAATGGTTACAATGGAACCACGAGAACTTTAAGAAATATTTGAACAGAAAAAGAAAACATAGAAGTCAAGATCCAAAATAATGGAATAATCATTAAACAAGGGACAGATTTAGACAAATTCGACAAACAAAAAGAAATATGAGGAGTTAATAGTCCTACAATAGTATGTCCCACTTTTTTGGACATCTTGTTTTTTGTCAAAAATATTTTTTTAAAAAGAAAAAGTGATGATTTAAGTCTTAGAAAGTCACATTTAAAGAAATAAATTGAAAATGCTTAGATAAAAATCTCTTATATAAAATTCCCTTTGGTATAATCTCTCTATTCTTCAGCCCCACTTGTAATCGAGCCTCATTTTCATCCATTAAAATTGTTAGAGTTTGAGGTGACTCTACAACACCTCTAGGATCAAATGAAAGACCAAGATGACTTCCACAAGAGATTGGCGAGATAATTGTATAAAGATGCAAGAATGCTATTATTGATAATGGACTTGATTGACATCTAATGGATTGATTTAAAATCTACATAATGGGCTTCCTTGTTGTTGGTAAATAGATTCGTCTTCACACAAAACTTCCAAAATAAGCCTTATTTTCCCAACAATGAAGACGCAAAAAGCTACCAATAGTTGGGTTGCTTTGCCATTGGATTGTGCAAGCGCCCTCTGAATTTTACAGGGTACAACTCCCCGATAAGATTTACAATGAATTAATTAAACTAAAATTGATAATTCTTTTAACCTAAAAGAAAGAAAGGTTTACAAACATCTATTCGTAAACATGACATAGATGCGAATGTACTAACTAATTGAAAGGAAACAAAAAGTAAATGACACAAAGTTCATTTACCCAAATGTTGCATGGAAGTAAAGATAGAAAGAGAAGCATATCATTAGAAGCATATCATTCTTCCCAAATACATGAGTAACTACAACTCATAGTCTAAATGATAATCATGATGATGATCATATGTAACAATTACATGTTCAAAGAAAACCAATATCATCCCAAGATGAATATTAATTAGAAAATAAACATCTAAACTCAAAATTTCAATATGTTGATATTTCACCTCTCTAAACACGACAAAATAATAGAGGTTTTGTTGTTCCTATACATAAATCACTATCTGAAAAGAAGATACCTCTTTCTGTACATTATAATTAAAATCAAAACTTCTTCCCTCAGGCCCCGTTTGGTTGGGGAAGATGAATTTTTCTCATAACCAGGTTATCTGATGACTAGGTTTTCGAAAACCTGGTTATGTATTTTAGGAAGATAGTTGGACCGTTTGGTTGACACGGAAGATGAATTTTCAAATCCATATTCTGCGTTTGGTTGCCAATTTAGAAATTGGAATTGGAACAGAATATGACTAGGAATATCTTTTTGTTGCGTTTGGTTGTTCATTTTCTAATTGGAATTAGAATTTGATGTAAATTTTTTTAATCTTATTTAATTAGTGAAACACAAGGATTAGAATGAGTAAAGTATTAATATTTATGATTTAATTTATTTATAATTAGACTACATTATTATTATTTTTTATTCTTGAATATTCACAGTTTTATTTTGTTAGTCAATAATAAATAAAATGATTATCATTTTTTATTTTAATTCTATTTATTAGCAAAGAAAAGTAAAAACTAATCATACATGCAATCATTTGTACGAAGTTATTTTTTGTCCCATTGTTGGAAATTGTGATCATATATATTATATATTTTTGAAAAATTCTGTAAGACAAATTTATCGTCGAATTGAATTTATTGTCAAGTTCATCCGAACTTCATAATTATCGAACTCGAATTGAAACTTGAACCTTGTGACTTAGCCGCTAAATATGTGTGTTTGTGTCCTCTCTCTATCCCTCCCTATGTTTGTGTTCATCCACGTGATTTGGCAGAAGGATTGGACACAATAAATGTTGTTTATGCAGATGAATTATTGCCTACACTATATGAGAATTCTCGCATCTCTTAAGACTAGTTGCTGACACAGAGAGGGATTGTGAGGCGTGTTGTGGCTCTTGGTCGGTATCTTTAGAATCCATTGGCCATGGTTGCAACATTATATAGTCTTGGCAAAGAAATATTATCATTGAAGCTTCATTCACTGGAACATTTCCTTACTCTAGATGAAAAGTATGAAGTTGTTGAGCATGTAATAGTTACAGCAACCAATTGTAGAGGCTATGAAGCAACTTGTCTTTATAAATGCTATTGGTTTTTTTAAGGGTTAGAGGGAATGAACAAGCAGCATCCGAAAACTATGTTATGGATCCATTGGATGATACTAGAATTCATCCAAAGTCATATGAATTTGCCAAGAAAATGGCTAAGGACATATATTGTGAAGAAGCTGGACATGATATAGATGATATGGATGAGGAAACACAAGAAATGCCTGTTGAGCATGTCAAAAAATATCTTGATCTGTTAAATGCCCTTGATATTGATGAATATGCTAGAAGTGTGGAGCAATGGACATCCAATAAAAAGCAGGAAACCCTTGCTGACATAAAGAGTGAATTGTTACATGGATTTCAGGATTTGAGATAGCCATATAAAGAGCCATCCTAGGATGAGGAATTTTATCTGCTGACTGGAGAAAATGAAGAGACCCTGTTAATGGGAAAAATTGTCCCCGCAGAGTCCAAAATCATCGTATAATTTGTGATCTGGAATCAAGCTTGACATGAATAATATTGAAAGAGGAGCTTTCTGATGATCTAGATATAGATCCTTTAGAAAAAATTGCAGAAGGCAACATCCTTACCTGTTGGGTGAAAACTATGACAAAAGTGAAGTACCTAGTTGAGTTAACTTGCAAAGAGAGTTCACTAAAGAATGATAACTATCAGGGTGAATAGGATAAGGATAAGGAGGTTAAGGATCCATATTTTGCGGAAGAGGATTCCATTTCACGAAGTGAACAAGAGAATGAAACCATTAAGTTCCTAACAGATAAAGAGCCAGGGGAGAGTATTATCCATCCAAGCTTGAAAGGGCCTACTCACTTGATTCTAACACTGAACATTTTCAATGGAGTTTATGCACACAAGGATATTATGGAGGGAGGAAAAGACCAAAAGGATTTTGCTAGCTATCTTCGACTTGGAAAATACTTTCAATTGGGGAGGAGACATTTGAAGATCTTGATGAGGTCATAGACAGCTATATATTCAAGAGAGGATAAGATATTTCAGTATTTCGTTCTACTGTTTGGTGAGTCATAAAACACACATCAACAGACACCTTTCTACAGATGCAGGAACACACAAGCTCCTCTCTCTCTCTCACTCTCTCCCTCTGTCCCTCCGTCCCCCCTTCTTATCCCGCACTCTCTGCCCCTCTATGTATCTCTCCCTTTTAATAAATTTATTAAGTTAGTTAATTATTCAACAAAATATGCAACTAAAATTTTACGTGAAATATTATATAGGAAAAAATATACCATTTTACATTCACATGCATTAAACATTTGATGATAACTTTAACAATAAAAATGATGCTTTGTTAATAATTGCTCTTAAAAAATGTGGAATTTTGGCAACATAGATTTTACATGCAATTTAAAAAAAAAGATCATGAAAATCATTAATCATATAAATCATATTTTAACATCATGAAATTCTAATAATGAATTTCACATAATTACTACAATATGAAAACTTGCTAACTTGATAGAACAATATCCATGATTTGATGGTGGTGTGAAAACACACCATTAAACACGAAAACACTGAGAAATCCACGATGTATGCCTTTATGCCCCACATTCGACGACACACCGTTACATATGAAAACACTAAGAAATCCACGACGTATGCCCTTATGCCCCACATTCGACGACAACCCTCTCATGCTGCTCAATCTTCCCATTACTATTTGTATTGTTAGATGGTCAATCCTGCATATATGAACTAAAAATGCTTGAAAAATTAAAACCTGATTTTTTTTTTAATGGAATACACCAAGGAGTGGCATCAGAAATATTGATCGTTTACAAACACAGTAAACAATCATCAAATAGCTCATTTTTTATCAGCATGTGTGGTCTTGCAATATTAGCAAATCAAGAGCAATAAAAAAATACAAGAGAAAGACACTTTATCAATACCGTTGACAATCTTGTCAAGAAGCACGTACATAGGAAACCAAATTGTGGAAAAAAAAGAAAAAAAATTAAAAAAATATCCAAGCAAATTAGGAATATACATATAACATGGGACAGAATCATGACTGTAAAATCATCTACCAAAAATCCTCAATACTTTTGATAATCTTGTCAACGAGAACATACATAGGAAATAAAATAGGGACAAAAAGACAAAAAAATAAAAACATATGCAAGCAAATTAGGACTATAGATATAACATAGGACAGAATCATGAACTATACAATCATCTAGCAATTCACATTTCTATATGCTTTCAAGTTCTACAATTGAGCATTCATCATTTGCCACTCCTTGTGTATTCCACATATGTATGGTTCAAATATAACTCTAATTAACAATGCAATGAACAACTATACCAAACGTTTACGAGATCATAAACTACGTGTTGTGAGAGATCAATGCAATACCATTAAACAAAGCCAACTAACCCTCTGGAATTATTTCACATGCCAATCGTGTGAATGCCAATGAAATGAACAACTAAACTATGTACTGACCAATGCCAATCATGTCAATGAAATGAATGACTAAACTATGCATATATCAAGTATGTATACATACGTACATACATGCGTGAACATACATATGCACAGACATACATACATACGCACATACATACATACATACAAATGTACATACATGCGTACATACATACGCGTACATACATACATACGCACGTACATACATACATACGCACATACATACACACATACATACATACATGCTTAGCAAAATAGAAAAAATGTGCTCAATAATGATTTCCAATATAGTGTTGTGACATATCAATGCAATACCATTACACAAAGCCAATTAACCATCTGGAATGACTTCACATGCCAATCGTGCGAATGCCAATGAAATGAACAACTATCCTGCGTATTGACCAATGCCAATCATGTCAATAAAATGGATGACTAAACTATGCATAGATCAAGTTTGTATACATACGTACATACATGTGTGTACATACATATGCACATGCATACATACATACGTACATACATGTGTGTACATACATATGCACATACATACATGCATACATACATACGCATATACATACATACATGCTTAGCAAAATAGTAAAAATGTGCTCAGTAATGAGTTCCAATATAGTGTTGTGAGAGATCAATGCAATGCATAGATCAAGTATGTATACATGCGTACATACATGTGTGTACATACATATGCACATAATACATACATACATGTGTGTACATACATACTATTTGTTTCAAATTTGTTTAGCAAAATAGTCAATATGTGCTCACTAATGAATTCCAGTATAGTGCTGTGACAGATCAATACCATTGAAATGGACAACTAAACTTTGTAACAGTTTCTTGCTAGTAACGAGTTCTAGTATAGTGTTGTGAGAGATGAATGCAATACCATATAAATAGAGCGAATTCATAAGCTATGTATAGATCAATGGCAATCATGGCTTTTATCTAGACATAATCAATATGTGCTCAATATGTGCTCAATAATGAAATCTACAAGTATATCACTAGCTTTTATCTATACATAGCTGACCTATACATAGTTTATCATGGTTCTATTTCTATCTGCTATCTGCTTAGCATAGTCAATAGATGTGGTAACTATTTGTTTCAAATCTATTTAGCAAAATAGTCAATATGTGCTCACTAATAAATTCTAGTATGGTGCTATGAGAGATCAATATCAATGAAATGAACAACTAAACTTTGTAACAGTGTCTGGCTGTTTGTGTCAAATCTGTTTAGCAAAATAGTCAATATGTACTCAATAATGAATTCCAGTATGTGCTCATGTGATTACTTGTATATATCATAATGCCAATCATAATAGCAAAACATGGCAATCATGCTTTTATCTATACATAGTTGACCTATACATAGTTTATCATGGTTCAAATCTGTTTAGCAAAACAGTCCAATATATGCTATAATAGTTTGTTTAGAATCTGTTTAAAAAAATAGTAAATATATGCTCACTAATGACTTCCAGTATAGTGCTATGAGAGATCAATGCAATACCATTAATCAAAGTGAATCATGCCAATGAAATGAACAACTAAACTATGGATATATCAAGTATGTATAGATCCATGTAAAATCATTCAACATACTTATGACGTCATAAACTATGTACAGATCAATGCAATACCATTAAACGCAACCAACTCATAAACTATGTATGGATACATGGAAGATCAATGGCAATCATGGCTTTTATCTATACATAGTTGACATATACATAGTTTATCATGGTTCAAATCTGTTTAGTAAAACAGTCCAATACATGTTGTAACAGTTTGTTTAGAATCTATTTAACAAAATAGTAAATATATGCTCACTAATGACTCCCAGTATAGTATTGTGAGAGATCAATGCAATACCATTAATCAAAGTGAATCATGCCAATGAAATGAACAACTAAACTATGGATATATCAAGTATGTATAGATCCATGCAAAATCACTCAACATACTTATGACGTCATAAACTATGTACAAATCAATGCAATACCATTAAACGCAGCCAACTCATAAACTATGTATGGATACATGGAAGATCAATGACAATCATGGCTTTTATCTATACATAGTTGACATATACATAATTTATCATGGTTCAAATCTGTTTAGCAAAACAGTCCAATACATGCTGTAACAGTTTGTTTATAATTTGTTTAACAAAATAGTAAATATATGCTCACTAATGAGTTCCAGTATAGTGTTGTGAGAGATCAATGCAATACCATTAATCAAAGTGAATCATGCCAATGAAATGAACAACTAAACTATGGATATATCAAGTATGTATAGATCCATGCAAAATCATTCAACATACTTATGACATCATAAACTATGTACAAATCAATGCAATACCATTAAACGCAACCAACACATAAACTATGTATGGATACATGGAAGATCAATGACAATCATGGCTTTTATCTATACATAATTTATCATGGTTCAAATCTGTTTAGCAAAACAATCCAATACATGCTGTAACAATTTGTTTAGAATCTGTTTAACAAAATAGTAAATATATGCTCACTAATGACTTCCAGTATAGTGTTGTGAGAGATCACTAATTAAATAGTCAAAATGTGCTCAATAATGAGTTCCAATATAGTGATGTGAGATTAATATAGTTTCAGTTTAGTGCTATTAGAGATTAATGCAAAACCATTGAATAGAGTAATCATGCAGCATAAGTCATTGCAATCCAGTCAGTAGCTGAAATAGCTAAATGGTACCAAATGTCATTGCAATCCACTCCACTCTCTCCACCTCATCCATCATCAAGAACCCTTTGGCTCTTTCACGTTGAAGCACGAAGGTATCATGTGCTTTCGCGAAAATTGCTCGATTCAGTTCAGGGATAGCTTTGAGAGCAGTATATGTAGCAGTCAAAATATTATCATCTTCAGATTTATCCACTTTTACAATCTGAGGCTTAATGAGGCCATCTTTCAGTTCCTTCATAGTTTCGCATATCACATCCAATGATGCAACCAAAGATGTCTTTTTCCTCTTTCCCCTCCTTGATGATGATGGTGGAGGAGTCCCTCTAGCACTTGCACTCGACTGATTGGAATGATATAACTCTTCATCAATATCTGGTTGGCTGTCAAGAGGTGTACCACAATTGGTATCATCCTCATCAAGCACATTAAATGCATCGTTCATAGGGTGCCCTTCTTCAGCATCAAGGGGTGTTGTAGATGCGAACCCTTCAGCAATGTCATTACCGACAATTACAACCAACTCATTGAAATATTGGAAAGGTGACCTCTTATACATTTTTGCATTTTTGAATTCTCTCCTCTACATATAAGCATTAATAGATGGATTAGGTTGTAAGTTTTTCATTATTAAAATAAGAAGGGAAAATTTCTTCAATGAAAAGAGTACAAAGATCATCCTACCTTCAAAAGGTCATCCCACACTGAATCCTTAGCATCCACAGTTTGAGTTTCTTCATTCCAAGCTAACCCACTTGTATTTTTCAAGTCCTTCATTACTTTATATCCTACTTTCCATGCTTTTAGCTTATTCTTAAAGTGATCTTGTGACAGATTCGAGTTCATCGCTACATTGAATGTCCTCTCTATCGCAGTCCACGCCTCTTTTTTAAACCCACCTTCACCTTTCCGTCCGAGATGGACTTGTTCAAGGAGCAAGTCTAAAAACTTGCGTTCCATCGATTTTGTCCACATTTTCTTCTTTGAAGAAGAAGATTTGTTGCTCATAGCGAGGGATCCATCTATATCACTCAAAGTAATGGGAGAACACATCTGGTTCACATGATCAGATCCGTCCATGCTCATCATGATCTCGGTATATGCCATTGTGTACTCCTTCCTGTATTTCATTTAAATTTGAAGTAGAAAATCTTTAACTATCAATTTGTAATATGTCATAATGGAACAAGGCTAACATATTGAATAGGTAAACGTATTACGATTTAAAGTAATCATACGACTGAAATTGAAAGTTACTGCTCTTTAAATTTAAATGGAATGCAGCAAGCAGTAACATCAGAAAAATAGGATTTTCAACGAATTTGTTGTTCTCTTCTTACTAGTGGGCTTATGATCTTCATCATTTGGTACTCCTTGCTGTATTTCATTTAAAATTGAAGATGATAAACTTTAAATATCATTTTTTAATACATCCTAATGCAATGAGGCTAACATTTAATAAACTTGAAAGAATTTAACTGAAGATGATACACATTTTAAGCAATAATTGATGATAACACATCAACATCAAAAAAACTACCAGTAAGACAAAATGGTGATATCAATGGCAAGTAAGTAGTCATGAGCCCCATTATGAAGCATGTTATTGTACTTTCTCAATGCAAAGATGTATAATAATTGTGCTTTCTTGCATTTAAATCAATGTAATCTATATTTCAAGTTGAATTGTGTATTGCAGATATGATCAACAATTTTTGTACATAATGTAGGTGTGAAATTGAAAGTTAATGTTATTTTTATTTAATTAGAATGTAGCAAAGACTGATATCAGAATAACAAAATCACACACCATCATTGTATATGCATACATCAATTTAATCATATAAAGCACATTGCCTTCTAATAAATCATTTATTCTCGAGATCTATAATCTTCCCACATCCTATTTGCTATATCTTCTCGAAATTGGGCCCACTCATTTCTATCCTCCTGAGACAACCCATATGTCTCAAGCAGTGGCACCTCTATCCCATCACGATCATCTTCCTCTTCAATAGCTTCTTCCGATGGAAGGCCATCCTCTATCGTAATGAAATTGTGAAGTACGCAACATGCTAAAACAATATAGGATTGTGTCATGATATCATAAGACGTTGCATGTCTTAAGATTGGAAAATGCTGCTTTAGAATACCAAATGTACATTCTACTGCATTTCTAAGAGAGGAGTGTCGATGGTTGAACAACTCATGTGCAGAGTTTATTGGGTTTTCTCTTGACCACTCTTTCAAGTGGTAGCATGTACACCGATAAGGAGCGAGAAATCCAGGTGCATTTGGATATCCAGCATCCACGAGATAATATTTTCCTATATAAAGAAAGTATATTGTCAATACTTGAACCATTTAGCATAACCTTGAGTATATTAAAATGTGATTTGGCTTACCAAGGGGAACTACAAGTGGATCTGATCTGGATAGAGCTGAGGCTAGAACACGACTATCTGCAGTAGAGCCTTCCCAACCAGCAAGGCAATACTGAAACTTACAATCAAAGGAGCAGACACCCATAACATTTTGCGATAGGTTCCCTTTTCTATCACGATATTTACCCTGTATGTCGACATCAACTCGCACTAGAATATGGGTACCGTCGATGGCTCCAATGCAATCCTGTGGGATATGATACATTGATCAAATGTATGCTCAAGTAATAATAAGATAAGGACAACATTCTAGACAATAAACTTGTAATAATGTGTGATTTACCTTGAAGAATGGTTCAAAACGATCCTTCCCACTAATTTCAGGAGGAGTGCCTGGACTAGGTGGTATGAAGTAATCTCTGTGAAGGGCTAAGATAGCCATCAAAACCTTGTGGAAGTACCGACTGACTGTCTCTCCTGAGTGCCCAAAGTTATGTGCAATCTTGCGGTTCCTTAGATTGTGCCCAAGGGTGTGGAGGAACATCACTAGTTGTTCCTCTAACTTCAAGTGGATCATATCTCTCAAGCTTCCTTTCAGCCTCATAATACGAGCTAGAGAAAAGAAGGCTGCCCTACTGATCCGAATCTAATCATGACAATCCACCTCATTCGAATGAATAATGTCTCTACAAAAGGAATTTCCTTTTCTTATTTGTTTACCCATTTGACTACCTTCTCAGGCTACCAGTACTTTGGCTATGCCAACAAAAGCAAAAAGAATTGTGAGAATGCGGGTGTATGTGGTCTTCCTAACTATGCTTCCTTGGACCTCTATACTCTCCATAGGATCCATCAATGACCTGAAAGGTGGACAATTTAAACACTATCAGTTATGAAATATCAACTATCACCTATCGAGATACAACATGATTATTTGCTAGCCTCATTGCATTGAGAAGTCAATTATTTATTCAAATACAACAAGGGATACCAACTACCGAGGATCATAAGCCCATAAAGAACAAATCACAATGTGTCATTATACTCCATGTAATCTATCTATACCAATGAAAGCATAATATTGATTCCATTTGTCTATATGTATACAGACATGTATGTATATATGTATGTGCACACACATGTATGTATGCATGTATGTACGTACACACACACACATGTATGTATGCATGTACGTACGTACACACACATGTATGTATGTACACACACACATGTATGCATGCATGTACGTAGACACACACATGTATGTATGCATGCATGTACGTAAACACACAAGTATGTATGTGTGTACATACATACACACACATGTATGTATGCATGTACACACATGTATAAATGTACAGACACATGTATGTATGTACACATACACATGTACAAACTATAACTTGAATTTGGGCTTTTATGAATGTGTTTTAATAAATCGTCGGGTCCGCTGAAACTGAGGCTCGTCTTTTAGAAGATGAAAAGTAGCATAGTTGGCAATGGGAATAGAGTTTCTTTCTGCATTGATCTATACATAGTTTGAAATCATGGCTTTTATCTATACATAGTTTATGACCTCATAAGTATGTTGAATGATTTTGCATGGATCAATACATACTTGATATATCCATAGTTTAGTTGTTCATTTCATTGGCATGATTCACTTTGATTAATGGTATTGCATTGATCTCTCACATCACTATACTGGAACTCACTATTTTGCTAAACAGATTTGAACCATGATAAACTATGTATAGGTCAACTATGTATAGATAAAAGCATGATTTCCATGTTTTGCTATTATGATTGGCACTATAATATATACAGGTAATCACATGATCACATACTGGAATTCATTATTGAGCACATATTGAGCACATATTGATTATGTATAGATAAAAGCCATGATTTCCATTGATCTATACATAGTTTATGATTTGGCTCTATTTAATGGTATTGCATTCATCTCTCACAATAGTACACTAGAACTCATTACTGACAAGAAACTGTTACAAAGTTTAGTTGTTCATTTCACTGGTATTGATCTCTCACAACACTATACTGAAAGTCATTAGTGAGCATATATTGACTATTTTGTCAAACAGATTCTAAACAAACTGTTACAGCATATATTGGACTGTTTTGCTAAACATATTTGAACCATGATAAACTACGTATAGGTCAACTATGTATAGATAAAAGCCATGATTGCCATGTTTTGCTTGATTGGCACTATGATATATATAGGTAATCACATGAGCACACACTGGAATTCATTATTAAGCACATATTGATTATGTATAGATAAAAGCCATGATTGACATTGATCTATACATAGTTGATTCATACATAGTTTATGACTTGACTCTATTTAATGGTATTGCATTCATCTCTCACAACAGTATACTAGAACTCATTACTGGCAAGAAACAGTTAGAAAGTTTAGTTATTCATTTCACTGGTATTGGTCTCTCACAGCACTACACTGGAATTTATTAGTGAGCACAAGTTTATGACTTGGCTCTATTTAATGGTATTTCATTCATCTCTCACAACAACATACTAGAACTCATTACTAGCAAGAAATTGTTACAAAATTTGGTTGTTCATTTCACTGGTATTGATCTCTATAGCACTATAGTGGAATTTATTAGTGAGCACATATTGACTATTTTGCTAAACAGATTTAAAACAAACAGCCAGAAACTGTTACAAAGTTTAATTTTTCATTTCATTGGTATTGATCTCTCACAGCACTATACTCGAATTTATTAGTGAGCACATATTGACTATTTTAAAAACAGATTTGAAACAAACAGTTACCACATATATTGACTATTTTAAAAACAGATTTGAAACAAAGAGTTACGTTTGAATGAACCAAAAAAACTTAAAAAAATCCAGTATGCAAAGGTGGGTGTGAGAGGAGAACCGTTTACCGCCGTCGCTGTTCAAAGTGGAGAAGAGAAATCGCAAAAAATGCCACGGCCACACGCCACGACCACAAGAAACCACGGCCATAGAAAACCCACAAACCAGAAACCCTCGCAAACCACGGCCACAGAAAACCCACAAGCCCAACAAACGCAGCAAACCAGAAACCCTCGCCTTCGCACAACAGAGCACGAAAACAATACAACCGTCGTCTTCCAAAAAACCCAATTTATTCTTCCAAAAACCTAAGGCGAATTCAGCGGACCCGATGATTTATTCAAACGCATTCATAAAAACCCAAAACCTAGTTTTCATTTCAACTTCCACCTATTTCTTGGAAGAAATTTCTTCCAATTTTTGAGCGAAATTGGCAGATGAAACTCGAAACCGGGTTATGCGTTTGATGAACCAAACGCCATCGTTTTCTTCCATAACCCGATTTTGGCGCTGAAAACCCTATTCCACGCCCGGTATTCCCGTAACCAAACGGGGCCTCATGTAACACAAAGTCTACTAGAAAAAGAAGAAAAACCTCCCTCTTCTACAACACAAAGTCTCAGAAAAAGAAGCCTGAAAACTAGAACCCCTGCAAAGGTTGATTTTCAATATTAAATAGAACTCTCGAAAGTCTCCTTTTAGTTTCTGCAATTGATAAACAGTTATGGCAACTAGTTCTTGGGAACAAGAAAATGACTCATATCTTTGCTCATATGTTTATATCATCATGAACCTTGTTTTATAACCATGTGAATACAAGACTTCTACAACATAGGTATATTGACGGGTGGCATATGATTTGGTAATGGAAACTTCATCTTATAATGGCACCGAGGATGTCTATGATGTGGAATTTAGCCATGTCAATAATATCAGCAAACACTTGTCTAGAAATGTTTATCAGCAAACACTTGTCATGAAATAACTGTGTTATAGTTGGGCTTCTGGCAGTGAAACTTCCCGCCACACACATGTTGATCATCATTGGGCCCATGTTGTCACTATCTTCGATATAGACGTGAGAATTTTGTTGAACAGTTGGCACACATTTCTGTGTCTTCAAGCACCTGACTCGGCTACATGATTCTTTTCTGTGATCCCAGCTTGGTGGAAACGACATGGTGGGAGTTAATCTTTATATTGCCACATGGAGTCTCTACCTAAATTAGGATCGTTTTTCTTGGTGTAGACTCGAAGCTCCAAATCCACCATTATGCTCTTGAAATGTGCACTCCTTGAGTTGATGTTTTGTAAACTAATGTCCCATTCAGCATTGACAGTCATCACTGGGTTTGATGAATTATCTTCTATCAGGTGAACACCAGTGTCCATGTCTAAACTCGAAGTTTCTCATGAAGACTTTACGATATCCTCTGGGTGTCTAGATTGGGTTTGAAATGAGTATGGGACCACTGGATCTTAAAAAATTTGTTGAGTATGTCATTTCTTTTCTCTTTAGAAAGACCAAGTGAGCACAATCTTTTTCCACTTATTTATTAAGATATTCACTTTAACTTCCCTTTTATCTGAATTCAAAAACTCTAAACTTGTGATCATATCCATGGACTGACCATAAAACTTCTGTCTTCTTCACCTTGGCTGAACTAATTATACCAGAGTGGATTGCGGAAATGTCTTAAAACAAGAGCCTCAGAAATGCCTTTGAATCTTCTTGGAAACAATTTGAATCTCATGGACCTTCATTTTGGATTTGAAACTAGAGTCATTGAACCTCTGAATTGGCTTCGAGACTTTGAATTCATTATGTAGAACCATGACTATCCAGCTGGTTCATATCTTCAAACCATGACTTTTGAGCCTCAGATTTGAGCTTGAATCTTGTGAAGGATAGTTGGTTTAATGAATCTTGAAACATGAACTCGAACCTTTGAAGTGAAATCATCAGATGACCATGTCAATCTTTTGAACTATCAAACCTTGTTCAATGAGCACAAAGTGGTTTAGAACTACTTTGAACTTGGCTCAATGTGGTTCCAAAATCACAAAGGAAAGCCTTGAAACTTGGGGCTTAAATACTTTAGTTCATTGTCATAAAATCTCATCTGAAACCTACTTTCCACAATATGACTTTACACAACATTTTCAATATAAATCTGAGGAGACTCACTAGGAAGACTGAAATTCTAATTTCAAAATTGGGGTTCAAAACACCAACACTTATATAGGAAAGATGATAAGAGACCAAGATAAGGATAAGATAAGATCACCCACACAAGGTGGAATCACATGTCCACCAAAGGTGGATCATCCTCCATTATACAGTGAAGTATGTGCAATGATGAGGATGATAATGTGATAAGTGCACTTAAAGTGGATTGAGATAATAACTATGACCACCTAGAGTGGAATTCTCCTACACCATTTGCTTAATTGAGGTACAAAATCCTAAGTATCTCAACTAAAAACTACTATGCAATGTATTATTCTAAGTAAACTTAAGTAAGTGTAATTTACTTAAATTCACAATGCAAGACGGGTCCCAAATACTAGGCTAGTTTAGGTACCCATGTACAATATGAAAAGCAAATTATGAAATTTAATCTCTCATAAAGCAAAGGAAGGGAGAAAACCCCATGGGAAAAGTCCTCCTCCAAAAAGAGAGATGAAAACAAGATGCATGGATGGATGGAGTTCTCAAGACCCCCAAAGAGCTAAATACATCATGTATACAGAGAATGATCCCCCATGGGAAGGAAACAAGGAGATATGCTATCCCCCATAATGAAGAAGCTCCAATGTAGATGACGCGTACTTGCAAACAATAGATAATCTAATGCCTACAAAAAACATGTCTCCCCTTGGGAAGAGATAAATACATCAAATGATGAAGAAGCCACTCCATGTGCAAATGGAAGAATGAGGAACAAAGTCTCCATGTATGCATCTCTAAAGACTGAATAGGTGTCTCCAAGCTCAAATATTCCATCTCACCATCAAGATGACCTATGAGATGTGAAAAAACAATAGAAGATGAAGAGTTGGGAAATCCAATCTCCAAAGAAGGTGAAGAAGTATCTCCAAGATAAACCCTTTCAAATGTGGTGTCCAAATCTCCATTACGAGACTCAAATAAAAGCATATCCGAGAATTCATCCCACACTACAAGATTTGATGCACACAAATCATTTTGTTGAATAGTAGAACCTGTGTCTAAAGAAACAAGAGGTGGAGGAGTAAGAAGTTCAACACTTGTCTCAAGAAGAAATCATTCAAGTGTCCAATGTTCTCCTCACATGAATAACTCACCCTTGATAAAGGGTTAGGTACATCATGAATATCATTGTCATTGTCAAAAAAATGTGCTAAAAGAATACAAGTGTGATGTATGATCAACAACTCTCATAGCTATGATGTCTCTAGTCTCCATGTCCCTAATGTAGACATAATTAGGAGTGAACTCAACAATTTTACCTTGTGTGCCATGAGTAATTTGGTAAATGGAAAGGAGATTAGTAGTTGTTGGTGTAAATAAGTATTTACTTATTACATTTTACTTAAGTTTACTTAGGTCAATGCATTATTTTATTATTTGCGTACTCATATGAGTTGTTATGTTGACAAAATTGGAGTAAGCAACTCTAATTCAACACATGGTGTCTACAACACTAGAGTTTTCATAATTAACTGAGTTGTCATGTAGACAACACAGTTATTCACAGTCCCATTTTAGCATATGATGTCTACAACATAATTTTGCGTGCTACACCTTTGTAGGCTTATTCTCTCATCATTGCACTTACTCCAGTGCTTAATGGAGGATAATCCATTCTTGGTGGACATGTGCTTAGTTGTGGAGCTTATCATATGGCTAACTCCTAGACATTCTAGAAGCATTCCAGAGGCCTTTATATACAGGCACCTCTAGTGTACTTATTGTATCAATTCATATCAATTACATTGAATTGAATATTATATCATCATTTTGATCATACTCTTTTGGTCTACTATTGTGCATGTGCTTGAGTTCCTTAGTCTTGGGTGAATTTTTTCCTAAGAAAAATTCTTACATGGTATCGGAGTTAAGGGAGATTCTCTTCACATAGTTGTTTGTGGCCATTCTTGCTTTAGCACCTCAACCTAGATCCAGAGTATTTGTAGACATTGGGAGCATCTAGAGCCAAAGTGAACCTTGCCATTGCATCTGGTATGTCAATTTGGTGAAAATTGACTATAAATTTGCCTATGCTGGATCATAGTCAAAATTGAGGCAACATTTTTTTTGCAAATTGGCAACTCGAAGGCCCGATTTGCAGAATTGGTATGATCATTTCAGATCTTTGAATTTAAATTTCAGATCTACATATTTTATCATTTGAATCTCTATTATTTTTTTAGATCTGCATTATTTTTCAAGAAATTTTTGGCCATCAGGCCAGTAGGAGAGATTTTTTGTAGGCAAAGATTGGAGCTTGTTGGTGCTAATCTGATATTGGTATTACATTTAGAAGGTCAAAAAACCCTCCAAATTGGATTTTGTTTTATTCGAATCAAACATCTAAGGCCAAATCTAGAGCTATTTGATTTTTGGCGGCATGACGACAACGAGTCAGGAAAAATAATAACAGAGGTGATTTTCAAACAATGATATCTCCCTCATACGAACTCCTTTTGCGAGCAACTTTTTTTTTGTTTTGGGGTAGAATTTCGTGATCTACACATTTGTGCAAGATGTTTGAGCTCTTTGTTCCTAAATTTTTCTACAAGTCACAAATCTTAATTTTTGCCACTTCAAATGCTTAGTACGGGCTCATCTGGACACATAATCAGGTTCTTTTTTTTTTTGAAAGTGTATAATTTTTTGTCTACTTTCCAGATCTACAATCAGATTATAGGCTTCTATGGATAGAAATACTACTTTTAGAAAATAGGCCCTAAATTGGCTATTGTAATTACACTAAGCATAAAATGTGCCAAAATCTTTCATTAGGGGGGGGTTGATTGATTATTTCTGTATTTTGGGGGGTGCAAACATTCATTGATCTCATGGAGGAGTTTTGTTCCCCATGTCGGGGTAGTCTTAGACCAAGGTTGACAAAGAGGAACTATTAGAAATGGAGTGCCTCACTCATTGATCATCTAAGGAGAGAACATCCGAAAGTATTTCCTTACTTATGTTCCAATGAACTAATCTCTTCCATTGGTCACATAATTGATTTGCAACCTATTAAAAGACTTTTGGATATCATTTATTTCAGTCTCTCTTCTTCTAATTTTTATAAGGTCATTGACAAGTTATGGTATCCTTATGACATTTGGATGTGTCTTTGGGAAGCATATGGAGATCCACGAATTCCTCCATTTCCAAAGGACATTTTATCAATAGTCACTTCAGCTATGGTTCCTCCAACTCCACTTGAGATCCCACCTCCTGATGTTCCTGTTGCTACTACTAATCCAGTTCCAGCCATAGATGCTCCTGGTTCAATGCAATAGGATTTATCATGTCTTCCTACTTTAGCTTCATGGGACAACTTCCTTTCAGATATTATAGGTCTGTTCATGGAGTCTCACATTGAAGATGTGGGAGACATCATCGATGATATTTTTCTTCTCTTTGTTGAGGTGAATACTTCATCCATAGCCACAGTGATAGGTCCAAAACAACAAGGTACACTTTGTCTTCCAACTCCAGCATCAGGTGATGACTTCTTGATAGATATTTTAGGTTTGTTTGTGGAGTCACACATAGTAGATTTGGGAGACATCATTGATGATATACATCTTCTCCTTGATGAAGAAGAATCTTCTTCAGTTTATGCGAGGGCTCACTTTGACCCTCTTGTCCATTCTGTACATGATCAATCTTCACAGGTTGATGTGATTGTGGATCCCTGTGTACAATAGTTGTAGAAGGTATCTGTATCATTCAAGGAGACATTTAGTTCTTTGGGATAGGTTCTACATCCATCCTTGCTAGATTCAACATTGTTCTTTTCAACAGCATTGGAAGGGGTGACAGTCAGTATCGACATAGGGATAGTTGAGTAGGTTTTAGAGACACCATTCATCATCGAGATTCTTTCTACACATAGGGGAAGCATCTCATTTGTACCTCTTCCATTATTTATTCCAAAGGGGAGGAACATTATTCAAGAGCATTGGATCAGCTTCTACATTGGAGTAGCTATCACTGAGTGATGCACTACATTTAAGGGGGGGGACTACCTTGTCTCCATTTTCTTCTCTTTTATGGGGGGGACTTTTTCCTCTTATGGGGTTTTTTCCTTCTACTTCTTTATTGTATATACTTGATGTATGTCGTAATCGAGGGGTCTTGATTACTCTATCCATCCATGCATCTTGTCTTTTCATCTCTCTTTTTGGGGTCTTTTCATCTCTCTTTTTGGGGAAGGGTTTTTCCCATGAGGTATTCCTTCTTTCTCCACTTTATGAGAGATTGCATTGCATTATGTACATGGGTACCTAACATGGCCTAGTAGCCAAGACCCACTATGCATTTCATCCTAGCTTTGGTAAGCTTAAGTGCATTTCCCTAAGTTGCACTTAAGGGGTGGTGTTTACTTATTACACTTTACTTAACTTTACTTAGGTCAATACATTATTTTATTATTTATTAGTTTGACACCTAGGAGTTTGCATACTCGTATGAGTTGTCATATTGACAACATTGGAGTAAGCAAATCTAATTCAACGCATGGTGTCTACAACACTGGAGTTTTCATAATTAACTAAGTTGTCATGTAGACAACATAGTTATTCACACTCCCATTGTAGCACATGGTGTCTACAACATAATTTTGCATGCTACACCTTTGTAGGCTTATCATCTCATCATTGCACTTATTCTTGTGCTTAATGGAGGATAATCCATTCCTAGTGGACATGTGCTTAGTTGTGGAGCTTATCATATGGCTAACTCTTAGACATTCTAGAAGCATTCCAAAGGCGTTTATATACAGGCACCTCTAGTGTACTTATTGTATCAATTCATATCAATTACATTGAATTTAATATCATATTGTCATTCTAATCATACTCTTTTAGTCTACTATTGTGCTTGCGCTTGAGTTCCTTGGTCTTGGGTGAATTTTTCCCTAAGACAAATTCTTACATGGTATTAGAGCTATACCAAATTCTTACAGTAGTCAAGGATGGTACACAAAGAACACCATTAAGTGTACCCTCTCCAATGGGAATAGAACTTTTTCCAAAAACCTTTATATGTATTATTACCCATCAATATAGTTTAATAAGTACACGACTCAATATAAGAAAACATATCCATAGAAGATGTCATATGATGTGATGGACTTGAATCAAGAAGTCATTTACCTTTCTTAGGATGTATGGAAGCAATGAGTGCTTGTCTTTTACTTTTGGATGATGATGTAGATGTAGAACTTGCTTAATGTCTAAAAGGAGTAGACACTGATGAGGGAAATTGGATATCATTCTTTTGAAGAATGTGAGTGATCTCATTAATCTTCTTATGGAAACATTTATGCTCATCATGTCCTAGATTTTTACAATAAGCACATGTATCTCTCTTTCTTCTAGATGATTCCTCTCTTGAAGAGGACTTGGACTCAATATTACATTGTGAAGGAGAGTTATCACCTTTGTCATATTGCTTAGGATCCTTGTGTTGCTTCTTGTCTTTGGAAGCTTTTGGAGTGGAGTCATTTGCAACCAATACTTGATGCTTTGAAGGCTTCAATTGACTCATGTGTGCTAATTTTGATTATTTTCTTGTGAGTTGAGCTACAATATCATTAAGAGAAGGATTTTTTTATGCACTACCAAGAGAATCCATAGTAGCATAGAACGTGGAAACAAAAAATGAATATTCATTATCTAACTATGAGAGAATAGATAATATCAGTTGCCCGCAATCTTTAATAACACCACAATTAGAAAGATAAAATCTAATGGAAGTGAACTTAGAGAAAAAGTCTTGAATATTTTCAAAATCACATGGACTTGGACCTATAAGCTCATTCTCCAATTTGAATTTTCTTATTCTATTAGGTTTACTAAAGATTCTCATATTGGATGTATGCAAGATGTAATGTGATAAAGTAAATCATGAGAGATGGTAGATCTAAGAGAGCCAACTGTCGTGTCCCTTTGGTCAAACCATTTCCTCCTTTTTGAAACACCTTGATTTGGTTCTAGATCTTGTCCACGAATCATTCTAAGTAACCCAATACCCATCAACTGATTAGAAACTACTTGTTTCCATTCATGATAGTTATATGAAGTGAGTAATGGAACCTTTGAAAAATCCATAATGAAATAAAAAGATGATTGAAATCAACTGATAACTCCTTCAAATTACTGATTCAATTAAGAAAACTAAAATCCAAGTATTCACCAAGAGCAAATGTAGCCAAACAAGACCTATTTCATAAAGTGATATGTCCACTGCAAATCAATGGAAACTAATTGTAGATCTGGAGACTAGATTAAATATCATGCACTTAAAAAATAATTATACCTAAAAATGTTACTAGATGTACCCAAACAAAGCCTTGAAAGTTGTAAGAAATGGAATTTGCAATTTTCAAAAAAATTCAAAAAAAGAGATCCAAAATCACCTACACCACTATTTAGATTTTGAAATTCTACCCCAAAAAAAAACAAAAATGCTCGAAAAAAGGAGTCTAGATGAGGGAGATAGTGTTTTTTGAAAATCATCTCTGAAATCATTTCTTCTAAATAACTGTCGTTGCACCTCCAAAAATCAAATTGCTCTAGATTTGGCCTCATATGTCCAATTTCAATGAAACAAAATTTGATTTAGGGGTTTTTGGACCTCATCTACATGATGCCAACATCTGTTATGCACCAACAAACTCCAAGTTTTCCTACATTAGAATGTCACAAAATATGAATCCTCAAATCTCCTCCAAATTGTGATGTCCAAATTGTCAAATGTTGCACCAGTAACTGAATCAAACCAAGATTGTACTTATTGAGAAGAATTATTCACACCATGAGAGCTCTGATACCATGTTAAAGTTTTGGTGACTCTACAACACCTCCAGGATCAAATGAAAGACCAAGATAACTTCTGCAAGATAATTGAATGAAGATGCAAGAATGCTATTATCAATAATATTGATATCTAATGGATTGATTTAAAATCTACATAATGGGCTTCCTTAAATAGGAAAGGTGATAAGAGACAAAGATAAGGAGAAGATAAGATATCACCTACACAAGATGGAATCATATGTCCACCAAAGGTGGATCATCTTTATTATACAATGAAGTATGTGCAATGATGAGGATGCTAATGTGATAAGTGCACTAATGGTGGATTGAGATAACAACTATGACCACCTAGAGTAGAATTCTCTTACATTATGTGCTTAATTGAGGTACAAATTCCTAAGTGTCTTAATTAAAAACTATTATGCAGTGCATTATTCTAAGTAAGGTTAAGGGCAGGGGCCCTAGCTCAGTTGGCAAAATCTTCCTTGTTACAGGGGGTTGGTCACAGGTTCTAGTCTCCTCCATCCCAGTGGTACCGGTGGGCGTGTCGTGCTAGCGCTACCAGTCATGTTAAAAAGTTTACTCGGCGCACTACAATTTATAGGGGGGTTGTGTTGCACCCAATTCTTGCAGTCTAATTTTTTTAAAAAAAAGTAAGCTTAAGTAAGTGTAATTAGTGAATATTTAATTATATCAACAAAAATGTTATTAAATTTTTACTTTAACATTAGATGTTTTGAGGATAAAATGATTTTTTTTTGACAAACCCAAATGTAGGATGATGGTACTTAGAGAAATCTTTCCAATGATTATAATATGTGTGTTTATAGATACGTCTGTATATATCTACATACACACATACATATATATCTACATGCATACATACATACATACATGTATATATGTATGTGCATGTATATATATAATATATACATATTATATATATAATAATATAATCTATACATATTATATATATAATAATATAATATATACATATTATATATATATAATATACATCTTAGGGATATATATATATATATATATATATAGGGGGGGGGGGAGAGAGAGAGAGAGAGAGAGAGAGAGAGAGAGAGAGAGAGAGAGAGAGAGAGAGAGAGAGAGAGAGAGAGAGAGAGTTTATTATGATTTTTTTTAAGCCTTACTAAACATAGGTTGTCTAGTCATTAAGTAACATGTCTCTTTGATGCTTCATGAAAAATTATAAATTGTGAAAAATAAAATCATGAAACGTGATGTAGGAGCATCCTAGGGTAGTTGCAATCTTGCATGTTAGAGGGATTTTGTCTTTGGAGTTGAGGATTCAATCAAAGAAGGGTTGATATTTGGTTGTTATTGGGTAGTTCTGGATGCGGTATTGATCGAAGAGCTCGATCACTGAAGGATGCTTGGTCACTGAAGGTGCTCAATCAACCGAGGGAGCTCAACATAAAGTATGTTGCTCAACTTATTAAGCATTTCTTGACCTCTAATATGGTGCTCAACATGTGTTTATTTCTTGGCATATGTTGTTGCTCAACGATGCTTGTGGTTTTTTTCTGACACTCTATAGTGTCGATTGCAAGATAGAGTTCTTACAAATTAGATCAGCTGACTTGGTGCATTTAATGCGTGTAGTGTGTGATTTTGATGTGGAGAAATCATGGGAGTTTGTGTGGACCTATTTGGATCTTAGTGATCTTTCCTATATGCATTTAGTAGGTTTTGTAATCCAATTAAGGCATTTGGTATTTAATATCTGTTGCAAGCCGACTTCTGGCTTAATTATGCATTTAATGTATGGGTTTATTTAATTTGTAACTTTCTAGGCTGAATTATGGCTTGGTTTGGTATAAGTAAGGGGGTATTATGGAGTCTTGGATCATAATCATCCAACTTAGAGAAGAGGAGTAGCTGAGAGAGCGAAGTTTGTGAGCAAAGCTAGTAGTTGTGGCTTGGGAAACAAGGAGATTGCTTAGTGGCTTGCCAACACAAGTTTAGATCTTCATTGGAGGTTTCTATCAAAGTGTTGTTGTGTTATAGATCTAGACTATCTAGGGTTGGGATTGGACTTTGAGGGATCTTACAGAACTTTTCCTTACTTTGTATTTGATCATAACCAGGAAAGCTTTAGCCTGACACATTGCATGTATTTAGTTGTTTTATGAATAAAGAGTTGAGTTTGTTATTTGATTTAGTATCTTGTGTTGTGTTTCTATTGTGTGGTTAATTGGTGGGGGTTAGGACATCTCCTTTGGGGATTATCTTGCCTTGTACTGCATCAAAAAGTGCATAGGAAATAGATATTTGTGTTATCTTTCTATTAAAAAAAATGGTCTATATAGATCAAATTAGAGAGATCAAAAGGAACCTACGGTTAAATTACAGTTAATGACACTTCAAAACTTAATAAACTATGAAATATTCAACCAAAATGAACAAAATCAATTCCATCCTTTCTATATTAGTGTTTAAAAACTAACCTTGAAGTAATTCCAATGTTATCATTTTTGAAAAAAAATATGCTCATCCAAATGACTGTCACTTCTTAAAAATGTTGATTTTTCATAAAAATAACTTTTTGATGGAGAAGAAAAAGTTCCAAAAAAAAGTAAATTTCACACACACACAATCTCTGTGTGTGTGTGTGTGTGTGTGTGTGTGTGTGTGTGTGTATACAGAGAGAGAGAGAGAGAGAGAGAGAGAGAGAGAGAGAGAGAGAGAGAGAGAGAGAGAGAGAGAGAGAGAGAGAGCACGCTAAAAGATACTACTTTACACCATATTCAAGTTCCTAATAGTTTTACAACAATAGGTGTTTGAAAGTGAAATTTCTTTTGAGCATATTTTGATCTGTGTCATAGTTGGCCAAAAAGAAGGACATGCTATTATGGCCTGATAATATCAAAAAAAAAATTTGGAAGAAAAAATCTAGGGAGACATGGTTAGATAAAGGATATAAAAAATAAAAAAAATAGAACAACACTAGACAAAGGAGGAATGCCAACATAATCATTAGAGTTAAAGATGAGCAATGAGCTACTTTAGAAGAACCAACAATAATAGTGGAAGAGGTTATTAACTTTTTAAATAAGACATTGAACAATTGGGATTTCTCAGACCTTAAGGTACAAAATGAAAATCAAAATAAAATGCTAACATGCATACTTACATTTATTAATTTAGAAGAAGCCCTAAACCAATTGCACCCATAAATGAATCATGTCCTTGATAGGTTTATGATGCATGAGCATCTAGGGTTCTTTGGCAGTCTTGCATTATCCAAAAATATTTCCTATTTTCCCATCCAATTTATTGTTTAAGGCACAATCCTTGTTGTTTGTGTTCTTCCTTTCCGCATAGTTGGTTACTTAATGTAGACCTATCATGGATCCTTTCCATGTATTAGTAGAACTTAACTCCATGTCATTGAAGCAGTATCCTTCTTCCTTGCTCAAGACATGTTCCTTCCTGCATATTGGGTAATGTGCAATAATTGGCTTCTACAAGGTTATGGTGATTTCAAGGCTTCCATGACCTTGGGGATATCTTCTTGGATCATGTATGGACCTATGTTTGTGTCCAAAGTTGTTAGTTTGACTAATAAGGTGGTCCTTGATTTCCCATTTGGGGAAATACCTATGTTTTGTAATAATAGTATTTGTAAGCTTTTGGTCTTGATGGTTATATATTGGAGATCTAGGATGAGATTAGGGAGTAGGGGAATAATAAGAAGAAAGATAGAAGTATATTAGATTTGTGAGCCTGAGCTTCTAATCTAACTTATTGCAATTCAGTTATATATGGCTCCAACTAGGTAGGCCTTATACCTGACACATCGTAATGAAATTATCTCCTCATATCTGCATTGGAAATTGATATAAAATATTGTTACTTCCATATGTGTGTTGTCTTTCTTGTGTCACTCTAGCAAGATGGTTGGTAAGTACTTCCTTAGAATTAGTCTATCTATCCTCCCTCGCACCAAGTGGTATCATAGAGAAAGGTTTCCTTCGTTGTGAAGTCTTGGGATTGTGGAGAACCCTAATTAATGTGGTTGTAGGGTGGTAGATTTGTTTTCTGACCTATAACTTGTAGAGGGTTACTATTCTTACATGAACTATTGTCAAAATAGTTCAAGGTAGAGAAAATATAGATAATGCTATTATAGACATGTTGAGACAAATTACAACAAGGCTTGAAGTTGTTGAGACAACCCAAAGAAGAGTACGTCTTGATGATGTTAGTGATGAAGAAGAAGCAGTTGTACCTAATCTTGAATCTAAGTGGAACAAGATGACGAGAGACTCTCTATAAATAGAGAAAATTCTAAACCTTCTTTTGATCTTTGTAGTTATTATGGAAAGCTCATTATTAATGCTTTTTTTTGGATTGGATCTCTAAGATGGAGAAGTACTTTGATTATGAAAGTACCCTTGAAGACATAAAAGTAAGAATAATAGTTGAAAAGTAGGAGATAATTTCCACAGCAAGTCAAATTGTGATATTTCTATCAGAATTTAACTATGTGATTTTGAGTCAAACTCACTGACCCATGTTTCATGAGTAGTGATTCAATGTGAATCCATCTCTCATGAGAATGAATGGAACACTTAGCACTCATTGGATCTAGGTGATGCTCACAAGGGTGAAGCACCGAGACTTCATGTTGAATCACCACTCATGAAACATGGGTCAATGAATTTGACTCAAAATCACACAGTTAAATCTTGATAGCAATATCACAAGAATAATAGTTTCTAAATTGAGAGTACATACTTTTCTTTGGTGGAACACTTGAAAATTGGTAGACAAGGAAAACAAAAGGAAAAGATCAAAACTTGGGTGAAAATGGTTGGTAAGTTGAAGAAGAAATTCCTTCTTGTTGATTATAAAGTTAATTTGTTGAGGAAAATGCAAAATTTAAGATGGAGAGACATGACTGCAAAGGACCCCACTAAAGAATTCTACAAGTTGGATGTCAAATTTGGACATGTTGGTGATAAGGTTGAAAAGTGTTAGAGTAAATGATTAATTTAATTTAATTTATTAAATTACCTTTACTCCCTTCTTAAGATTTCCCTTTATGCACATGCATTCTCATTTAATAATAATATACTAATTATTAAATGTCATTTACCTCTTAGGGTTTCCCTTTTAGGTTTTATGATCTCCTTCGATAAGGATTGATCAAATGTATATTTTCATTAATTTCTTTTAGTCTAATAATATATTCTTGCATATTTTCAAAGCCAAACCCTTGCCTTCTCTTGTCTTTTTCTTCTTTGTGACAGGTTCTTGCATGCAGGTGGTCTACTGGATTTGTGAATTTGTTCTCATCAAATCCTTATAGGGGGCTCTTTAAAATTTAGAGCTCTTTGAGTCCAAACGAACATCATGGTTGGATTCAAAACATGTCAAAACCCCTATTTCTATATATAACACTTTGATTTTGGACACCATTGAGTGGGGAGGCAAAAAACATTTCTACCAAGGCTTATACGACACTTGACACACATCTTGAGATAGAGTACGATTTAAAAAATAAAATGAAAATAAAAATTACATGATAGTTTATCAAACCCTATGACGGTTAACAAATTACGACAATGTTTTTAACACTTGCATCAGTTAACCCATTGGGTTAAACCCCTACCGACGATCTATGCAAAATTGACAGTCGTCACTATTTTTTGGGTTGTTTCCCAGTACTGCTCCAATCACCACCCAAGGACCTCCACCACTCTACTTGAGCTCTACCATCACTAGCGGCCAATGCCCACCTACTACTAATGCTAAGCTCTAGCGGTCGAGCACCACCACTGCCCAACCCATGGTTTTTAGCCCTAAGGAGGTTTTAAAAGCCTTTTTTTTGCCTTTGGAGTACCTATTATTTTTTTGCGATAACTTGAGCACATGATATCATTTTTGGGCAAACAAGATATCGTTAGAAAGCTAATTTTAAGATAGATACAATGGTGCAAGTTTGTTCTGATTTTTTTTATCAGTATTTTACCAAACAAAATTTTGTTGAAGTTTGATGATATTTCTTGCATTTCGGAGAGCATAACTTGCTTATTTTAGCTCCATTTTTTATCTGAAAGAAGTCCCATAAAGCTCTCTTTGATATCTCTCCAGATTCTCTATTATTTTTATCAAAAAAACAAAGGTACACATAATTCTCATTTAAAGCTTTTTTTCTCTTCTCATTGTATAATCTTTCTTACTAGTTATTGGGGTTTAGTTTTTTGCATTGTGGGGGGTGTTTTATATGCTTGTTTCTATCATTTACATCAGTAAACCAAAAATATATAGAAAAAACACCTTCTAAAAAATGGTTGAGACCTCTTCTTGTCTTGTAGTTATGATCCCACATAACTATCACACACAGAAAGGCCTACTGATGCGACTTCTCCATTCAAAAGGATTGTGGTCTTATTTAGATAACATGTTGCTAGTTTTATAGAGGGCCTTTAAGGTCATGCAACATAGGAACAAGATGGATGAGGCTAAGGGGCCAATTGCTTTGCAGGTATCTGACAGTTTGTAATTTCATCTTTATGGGTACACTACTCCTCCAGATATGTGGACTAAGCCAGAAGGCTTATTTGGCACAATTAATGAGTTTAGGACACTTTAGATTGAGGCAGAGCTTACATCACTTCTACCTAATACTTTTCCCTCCATTAAGGACTTTATGATGAAGTTTAAACAACATAGATCTTTGTTACACAGTTGTAGGAAAGTAAAAATTGATAAGGGGTGCATTTATCTAATTTTGTCAAAGCTTCAAGGAAACTTACATATTTTCTCTTCAACTTTCCATTCCACTGTGGATGTTTTGGGTCCCAAATTTACCATGCCCACATTTGAGTTATTTTGTGCTTGGTTGAATATAGAGCAGGTTAAGCTTACATAGTTGGACACTCTAACAAGATCAAAGAACCAAGCATTGGTTGCTCAAACATCTACAAGGAAGCCAAAGTAGAAACTGAAGCACAAAACAATTTTAGCTAGTAGTGAGAGTTCCTCCAAGCCATCTCCTAAATTAGATTCTGAAAAATCCACTTTGAAGGGTAAATCTTCTAATTTTGGTGAGTCTTCCTCCAAGACTAAGAAGTTTATAGGTGATCCTTGTTAGGAATAAGGTGTCTCAACCTTGGATAATTCCTATTCTTATTATTTTTTTTGTAAATGTTTTTTTTGCAAATAATTTAATTAAGTGTGAGTGTACATGTCTAGTTGGCATGTTGATGTGTCACTCCACTTGCATGTGTCAACATCTTGAATTGTGTGTAAGGAGATCATGACTGAAATGATTATGATAGATTCCTATGACACATAAGAGCTATCTTTGGAAGATATGATGATGGGTGAAGACGGTAAGACATGTGGCAATTGATCATCGAGTACTGTACACTTGAGTCTCCATCTAGTGCACAAGGTTTGGGGCCAATTTTTTTTGGGTTCCTACTTTTCTAGAGAATTGTGAAACCCTAATACAATTCTTCTTTGGAAGTTGCCCTAAAATGGAAAGTGCATTATATAAGTGACTTTAGGGTTGCAGATAGGTGAGAGTGAAAAACTGTATTGTTGGTTGCTACTAAATAAGTCTTCTGTGTCCTAAAAGAACTTGCACTACAAGTGTGTTGGAACCTTTGTGTTGAAGATAATACATTGTGTAGGTTTTGGAGGGGTGGGGTTGTTTTATCGAAAGGTTTTTCCCCACCAACATATCTTTGTGTTTATTTATTTTCTTTTTCTATCTGGTTTTTGCATTCATGATTGACTGCAATATTATTGTTTACATAATATTGAATTTGAAATTGTAAGGATTTAAAAAGAATTTACACAATACTTTCCTTAAGAGATTAGTGTAGGAAGTTATTTCCGCACCTTAGTTTCCTTACAATCCTTGCAATGTTTGTGGCAAGGAAGGACATCCAATTTCTAGGTGTTGAAAATGTCTTGAAGCTTTAAAGGAGGCCATGCAATAACAAAATATTACTTCTTTGAAGCCACCACCTCCTCCTTCAGGGAGAGGACATGCTCTTTTTGCATGAGCTCTGTCTTCTTCTGCTACTTGGATCATTGATTTAGGTGCTTCCCACCATATGACACACTCATATGATTTGGTTACCTTGCTTAGAGTATTACTACACAGATTGTAGCTGGTGACTCTACACAACTTTTAGTTTAGGTTATAGCACTATCTTTTTAGAGGGCGCTTCCCTACAAAATGTTCTATTGGTTCCAACCATTTCTACAAACCTCTTGTCTATCTATCAGATTTATCATTCTAGTTTTGGTAAGATAGTTGAGTTCTCACCATATGATGTGTTTATTCGAGACCTCTATGATCCTGATTTGGTTATTTCTATTGGGAATGTTGACTTATAGTCTCACTTATATCAATTTTATGGCTTTGAGAGCTCCAATTCCACAAGTTTTTTGCTTTTTTCTCATGTAGACATAGTGATATAGATTTGGCATGAGCATTTTGGCCATGTCAACTATAAATATCTATAACAAATGAGTACATAGGAGCTAGTGACTAGGCTACCTCAAATCTCTTGTACTAACAATGTTTGTCAAGGTTGTGCACTTGGAAAACATCACAAAGATCCTTTTCCAATAGGTGGATCCATCTGTGCTAAGGCACCATTGAGTTGATACACAATGATCTTATGTCATTCCCCACTCCATCTTTTTTTGTTGCTCGATATGTACTTACCTTCATAGATGACTTCTCTAGATGCACATGGGTGTACTTATTGAAGTAGAAGTGTGATGTCTTTGATTCATTTTGAATCTTTAAGATATTTATGGAGAAGTAGTTTGGTATTTCTATCAGGTGTATACACACTAACAATGACAAGGAATATGTGAATAAGTATTTCAAATATTGTTACACTGAGCATGGTTTGCAACACCAGTTCATAGTTCCCCATATCCCTAAGTAGAATGGATTTGTTGAGAGAAAGAAGAGAACATTATGGGAGATGGCCAATTCTATGATATAATCTCGAGATATGAGTCCTTCCTTTTGGGTTGAGGCTATCAATTGTGCCAACTATATTCAAAACCAAATGCCTCACACGACATTATGACATTTGACTCCTGAGGAGGCTTAGGCTCATGTCAAGCCCAATGTTTCTACAATCCATATTTTTGGTTGTTAGGTTTGAGCATTTATTCCAGATGCACATTGAAATTCCATGGAGAGGAAGAGTTGACCACTCATACTTGTTGTCTATTTTGAGGATGTGAAGGCATATAAGTTGTTTGATCCTAATTCCAGAGAGGTCTTATTTCAGTGAGATGTCCAGTTTGATGAACATTATCCTCTAATGGAGCCTCCATCACCAACTTCTCCCTTACTTCCTAGTACTTCATCCTCATCTCTACAAGATTTTTATCCTTTGAGGAAGATTTTATGATGATCCACCTTCCCCTACTCCCCCTGATGTTTAGTGAGTACCCAAGTGGGTTCATGACATTGTTGATGCAACTAGACCTATGGTAGGAGATCCTTCATATTCTTGTCACACTCATGCTCAGATATCTAGTACTGGACTTTTGAGTCATGCCATTTCAGATGATCCACAAAGTTTTTGACAGGTGACATGATACTTAGATTGGGACAAAGCTATGGACGAGGAGTACTCTTCTTTGATGAAGAACCACACTTGGGATCCTTGTCCTTTTCCAAAAGGAAGAAAGTTGGTTTAGTGCAGGTGGGTGTACCATACCAAGTATGTTGTAGATGGTTCTATTGATAGATACAAGGCACGTCTTGTTGCAAAGATCTTTTTACAGGTAGAGGGTATTGATTACTCTGAAACCTTTTCTCTTGTCTCCAAGATGAGTTCTATTCATTTTGTACTCTCTCTTGCAGCTTCTCAGGGATGGACGATATTTTAGATGGACGTGAAGAGTGCATTTTTGCATGGAGACCTACATGAGGAGATCCATATGGAGCAACCATAGGATTTTGTGTAGGACTCTTCTGTTGTGATGTGGAGCCTAATTCGACTTGGAGGTTTATTCAACATGATTTCCTTCGAGATTGTTTCTATAGGGGTTTTAGGGTAGTGCCCCCAAGATAGGGTCAAGGGGCAACACCCCTTGCGAGTATTGAGCTATAAGATATTGTGAATTGTAATTAATGGATAATAATAATATTGGATTTTTTGTTGGTGGACATAGCCTAGGGATTGGGTGAACCATGTTAAATCCTTATGTCTTGTCTTATCATATGTGCAATTTATTATTTTTTTATATTTGTTATATTTTCATGTAACTATTTTTTTGTCTGTGGTTAATCCTAACAAGTGGTATTAGAGGTAGAATTTAGTCATTTTTGTTTAGCCTAGGTTGTCATCATTTTTTTAAAGCTATCCTCTTGAGGAAGGTCTCATGGTTGAGTGGACGTGTCGCGATTGAGCGAGAGCAGTGGAAGATGAGGGTAAGTTGAAGGTTAAGAAGTTTAATGGGCATAGCTTTTAGTTATGGAAAATACAAATGGATGACTATCTTTATTAGAAGGATTTATGATGGCCATTGAAAGGAAAAGCCAAGAAACAGAGAAATTTGATAGATGAGGATTGAGAGATTTTAGACAGAAAGACACTTGGAAGTATTCAATTATGCTTAGTACCATCGGTGACATTTAACATTACAAAAGCAAAGACAAGGGAAGAGTTGATGTGAACCCTTAAAAAGTTGTATAAAAATACCTCCGCTTCAAACAAGGTATTTCTCATGAAGCATTTATTTAATATGAAGATGGTAGAAAGTGGATATGTTACATATTATTTAAATGATTTAAATACAATTACTAGTCAGTTATCTTCTTTGAATGTTAATCTTGATGAAGAAATTAGCGCTCTCTTGTTTTTGCGTTCTTTTTCTGAAAGTTGGAATGACTTGGTAATGACTGTGAGTAATTATGTTTATGGATCTAATACCTTAAAATTTGATGATGTGATTGGTGCTATTATGAATGTGGAAACTCATAGGAAAATAACATGTGGATCTACCCCAAGAAGTGCTTTGAATGCACAAACCAAAGGCAAAATGACTGAGAGAGGAAGTAATTTTGGAAATCATGGGAAAACAAGAGAAAAATCAAAGGGAAAGAAGTCTCAATCTAGAGGAGCAAGAGATTTTTGTTACTATGGGAAACCAAGGCCTAAGAAGAAAGATTGTTGGACTTAAAATAACAATGAAGGAGATAAACCAAAAAAGGAACAAGGAGGAAAATGTGTTAAGTAAAAAATTTGAAGAGGATGCTTTTCTTATTTCTTTAGAAGGTGTTGATGATTCTTGGGTTGTAGATTTAGGGGCTTTATTTCATGCTACTCCTCATAGAGGTAATTTTTTAGATTATATCCAAGGGGATTTTGAGCTTTTTTATTTGGGGAATAATGAACCCTGTTAGATTGTTGGAAAGAGAAAAATTAAGATTAAGTTGCAGAATGGGAATCGTTGGCTACTACAAGAGGTAAGACATGTTCCAAGGCTGAGTAAGAATTTAATTTCAGCAGGGCAACTAGGTGATGAGGATTGCATAGTTACTTTTAATAAAAAAAATTGGAAGGTTTCAAAAGGCTCCCTTGTAGTAGAAAAAGGTGTGAAAGTAGGCACATTATATCTTTGTACAGGTCATACTGCTCCTTCTACTTAGATTGTTTCAGCAAAAAGTGAATGTTCAGGAACAGTTGCAACAATTAAGCAAGGAGAACAAATAGTTGATGTAGATTCTGATAAAATGCTATGGAAGAATAAAGTTAGGCACATGAGTGAAAAAGGTATGAAATTACTTCATTCAAAGAAAATTTTACCAGGTCTAAAATGTGTTAATATGTATTTCTGTGAAATTTGTGTGTACGAAAAACAAAAGAGAGTGAGTTTTGTGAAGAGTGGGAATGAAAAGAAAAATGAGAAATTAGAGCTTGTGCATACAGATGTATGGGGACCAACTCAGGTATCTTCCCTTGGTGGCTCTCATTATTATATTACATTTATTGATGATGCAATTAGAAAAGTATGGGTTTATTTCCTTAGACAAAAAATTGATGTATTTCAAACTTTTAAGAAATGGAAATGCTTGTTGAAAATGAGACTGGTAAGAGATTAAAATGTCTTAGATTTGATAATGGTGGTGAGTATTGTAGTTATGAATTTAAAGGTTATTGCTCCACTAATGGTATTCATAGAGAAAAAAATTGTTCCAAGGACTCCACAAGAAAATTAAGTGGCTGAACGCATAAACATGACAATAATTGAGTGTGCAAGGAGCACGAGGTTGCATGTTGGACTGCCCTTAAATATGTGGGTAGATGTTATCACTATTGCAATATATTTGATTAATAGAGGTCCCTCTACTCCTTTTGGTTGTGGTATTCTAGAGGAAGCATGGATTGGTAAGAAGGTGAGTTATTATTTTCTCAAAACTTTCAGTTGTGAAGCATTTGCATATATGGATTCTGAAAATAGAACCAAGCTGGAAGCTAAGTCAAAGAAATGTGTATTTTTTGGATATGACATTAATGAATTTGGTTATAGGCTTTGGAATTTTGAAAATTGTAGAGTTTTAAGAAGGAGGGATGTCATATTAAATGAGAAAGTGTTGTACAAAGATCTATTGGAGCAACACGAGAAGAAAGAAAATGATTATGTAATGTTGGATGATACTCCAAAATATGATGTTCCAAAAATTTGTCATGCTCAACAACAACCACAACCGTAAATGCCACACACCCCAGTGAATGTTAGATGGTCAATAAGGATAAGTAGACCTCTATAAAGATTTTTTTCCCCTCTTTGTACTATATTTTACTAACTGATACCAGTGAACCTGAATGTTATGATGAAGTTGTGCAGGTAGATACTAAGATTTAGTTGGAGTTTGTTATGACAGACAAAATGGACTCCTTGCTGGAAAATCAAACTTGGAATTTATGCACGTTGCTTGTAGATAAAAGGGCTTTATAGAATAAATGGATTTACAGGTTGAAAGAAGAGGATGGAGGTAAAAAAAGATTTAAAGCCAGGTTAATTGTAAAAGGATTTGCATAGAAAAAAGGGGATTGATTTTGATGAGATATTTTCTCCTATTGTTAAAATGACTTCTATTCGTACTATTTTAAGTATTATGGCTATTGAAGATTTGCATTTGGAGCAGCTTGATGTTAAAACAACATTTCTTCATGGTGATTTGGATGAAGAGATATATATGGCACAACCATAGGGATTTGAGGTCAAAGGTAAGGATAATCTAATGAGTAGATTGAAAAAAAGTTTATATGGCTTGAAGTAAGCACCTCAGAAATGGTATCTTAAATTTGACAGTTTTATGCATGAGCATGGTTAAACTCGGTGTCATTCTAACCATTATATTTATTTTAAGAGGTTAGATGATGACAACTACATTATTTTATGTTTATATGTTGATGATATGCTTGTATTTGGGCCTAACATGGATCACATTAAGGGGTTAAAAGAATAGTTAGCACATTCATTTTCTATGAAGGATTTTGGGGCAAAAAAGAAAATCCTTAGTATGAAAATTTACAGAGATAGGAAGCACAAAAAATTGACATTTCTGAGGTTTATTATATTGAGAAGGTGTTGTCATGTTTCTCTGTGGAGAATACTAAAGTTGCCAGCACACCTTTAGTTGGTCATTTAAAATTGACTAAGGAGATGTGTACAAAGACACCATAAGAGGAGGCTAAGATGTCCAAGGTACCTTATGCTTAAGCTATAGGGATCTTAATGTATGCCATGGTATGTACTAGGCTAGATATTGCACATGCAGTCGGAGCTGTTAGTAGGTATATGAGTCATCTAGGGATTGAGCATTGACATGTAGTTAAATAGATACTCAAATATTTGAGAGGAACATCCAGTAAGTGTTTACATTTTGGGGGCTCTACTACTACTTTACAGGGCTATGTTGACTTAGATTTGGTAGGGGACATTGATACCAAGTGGAGTACTATAGATTATGTATTTATTGTTGGTGAATGTGAGTTGGGTTTCTCAGTTACAAAAGGTGAATGTGTTGTCCACTACAAAGGAAGAGTATGTTGCTGCTATAGAGGCAGCCAAGGAGATGATATGGCTTTAGTTCTTCATGGAAAAATTGGGACACCTGTAGAGGGATAATAATAATTTTTATATATAGATAGAGTGTCATTCATCTTACCAAGAATTATGTTCTAAATTCAAAGACAAAACACATAGAATTGTGGTATCATTTCATTCTATTAGTTTTGGATGATGGGCAATTAAAGCTAGAGAAGATACATACAGATGATAATCCAGTAGATATGTTTACCAAGGAAGTAACAAGGGAGAAGCTAAACTCCTCTTCAATTTTGGTTGGTCTTCTAGATTGAACATAATAAAATAACAATAGAGCCTAGGGTGGTTTGAGATTCCAATGTGAGCTGTAGGTTTAATAGTGCTATGACTAGTTTCCAAGTGGGAGGTTATTGTTGTGGAGTCTGATCAGTCTCCAAGTGGGAGATTGTTGTAATGTGGAGCCTAATAAGACTCAGAGGTTTATTTAGTGCAACTTCCCTCTAGATTAGTTCTATGGGGTTTTTGGGGTAGTGACCCCAAGACAGGTTTAAGAGGCAATGCCCCTTGCGAGGTCCTAGGATAGCACCTCAGGTGCACTCCCAATCGTAGTACAGGGTGGGGTTGAGGGGCAATGTCCCCATGGGGGTATTTGAGGGCAACACCCCCTTAGCCAAAAATGACTCTACTATTGTAAAAGTTGTCGGCTGTTATTTTTCTATTGGATGACTTATTCTAGCCCTAATTTTGTAAGCGAAAAAAGCTTGTATAAAAGGGGTTAGGGTTAGGGATTTAATAATGTATGTTGAGATTGTAGCTTCTTGTGGCAGTATTAAGTTGTAAGGGATTGCAGATTGTAATCACTGGATAATAATAATATTGGACTTGTTATTGGTGGACGTAGCTAAGGGATTGGGTGAACCACGTTAAATCCTTGTATCTTGTGTTCTCTTTTATATTATTTATTATTTTCTGATATTGGTTGTATTTGCATATAACTATTATTTTTGTCTGCGGTTAATCCTAACATCTTCTATGGTGTGCAGACTTTGGAGTGTTAGAAATTTGATTGAAAAGATCATTATTGAAAAAGGGAGACTGTTGCAAAGAGGGAGATTGTTGATATAAATAATATTTTCAATCATTGTTTTGTCACTGATGTCAAACCTGCTATTTGTTGGAATGACAATTGCTTATAAGATCCAAGTACTATCACTTAGTTGATTAATGAAGGGGATTTAATCAATAAGATGTAACAAAAGTACCTAAGGGAAAGGTTTAGTTATGGTTTTGCAATGAAGTGCAATGATTAGTTAAGGCAATGGTGAAATGATGTATTAATAATACACTTGAAGACACAGAGGTTGGCTACACCTAGAAACTCTGAAAGAATGAGTTGTAACAAAGTTGTCTACAAAGTTTGACTAAGTTCATTAGTGGGTGCCAAGCAAGCTAGTTCATGCCGATCAAAATATCAATAAGTGCCAAGCAAATGCAAAATTTAGTGTGTGTTGAGTGAAACAGAAGGTGCCGGGTAAGTAATAGGTGTTGAGCATCAGAAAAACTTAGTTGATGCCAAGTGAATCCACAGTAGGTGTCAAGTATTAGTAAAATGTAGTTGGTACTGAGTAACACAGTATGTGTTAAGCATTAGAATTTCAATAGTGCCGAGCTGCTGTATTATTTGAAAAGTCAAAGATTCGCTAGATCTAAGCCAACAAGTTTGTTACCTTGAATTTTGTAAACCAGATGGAAGATAAGGATGATGAGCTGGTGGCACAAAATTTTAGGTAAACTATTTTTGGGTGAATGGAAGAGGATTCTTCATGATGTTTCTAGAAGTAACAGGATAAGGGGTAGATTCATTGAATCCTACCTAATCCATTTGAACTGAAATTAAAGGCAAGAAGATTCGAGAGGGAAAAGTATTTCAGACTTCTATTTAAGGAGTTATAGGTCAGGAAGCAAGAGTTGCTGAGTTGCCAAGTTGTTGAAGTGGTTGGAAGGATGTCAAGGTGAAGACATTGAGAAGGAAGAATGAAGTACAGAGACTTTGCTTTGATAAGTGGGCATATAGGAGATTGTACTGGTACATTGAGCATGGAGACTCAAGGAGATGAAGCTTGAAAGGAGGAAAAGCTATCAGAGCTGCAGAGACTGAAAGCCAGGAAAATTTGAGAGCTAAACTAAGATCTGAAATCTGCAAGTTAAGTTGTGAGTTGTATGAGATCAAAAGCCCTTGTTCTTACTCTTTAACAATTGTATCAGTTAGGGTAAAATCTTATGGACTTTGGTTGGTTTAACAACCATTTGTAAATCCTTTGATAGGGTGGCATTCCAAGTGAATGTTCTAAAGTCCTCTACTTCTAATAGGGTGGTTGAAATCCTTTAACCAAGTCAAATTTAATAGTGTGTTGTAGCTTTTAACAGGGCAAGCCTTTCATAGGGCATCACTTCAGAAGAGTGAGAATTGAGTAGCATGTTACTGGTAGTTTTTCCCAAATTGGGTTTTCACATAAATCATTGTGTTATGTGTTAATTCTTCATGTGTTGTTCTTGCATGTTCATTTCTCAGTAACTTGCTAAGATGAATGTTTATCTTGGATGTATGATTAGTTTAATTGGGCTCTCTATACTTGGTGAAAATTTTTTATTAGGACATTTGGACCTTGAATAATTGATTCACCCCCCCTCTCAATTATTCTAAAGCATTTCTAACAATTGGTACCAGAGCTTTCTGCTGATTTAGTTTAAAAGTACTAGAAGTAGGATGATCAAGATGTCCAAGAGAGAAGTTTCCAAGCTCAATAGAGATAACTTTGTTGCATGGAAAAGTTTAATGAAATTGCACCTTGGATCAACAAGTGATATGCAAAAACCTCAATTGAAGTGGAATATGTTGATCCAACTGGAGTCCCTACTACAGAAGATTTAAATAAAAAGAAGGAGCACAATCAAGTAATGTTGGAGATTGCCTCCGCCCTCAACTATGTTGAATTTGATGACATCAAGGGACGTGATTCTACATTCAAGATGTGGAAAGCCTTGATTGATATCTATAAAGGAGATCAAAATATCCAAAGAGCAAAAAGAGAAAGCCTCAGAGGAAATTTTGATGACATGAGAATGGAGGAAAGTGAGAACATTGCTCAATATGCCTCTAGAATGAAGGAAATAGTAAGTGCAATAAGAAGTTTGGGTGGTCATTTAGATGATGATACTGTTAATAGAAATTTTTTAAGGACCTTGCTCCCCATCTATTCTATTAGAGTTTCAACCATCTAAGAGTTAAGATGAGTACCAGGAAACAAGCTAACTCTTGAAGGTATAGTGGGAAGACTTATTGCGTTTGAGTTATCCAATTTTGATAACTACAGACCTGAGAATCTTGAATCTGCTTTCAAGGCCAAGTTATCATTGAAAGACACCGAGGAGGTGAAACCAAAGAAGAAGAAGAAAAAGGTAAAATATGCATCTGGTGATAGTAGCACAAATGAAGAAGATGTGGAACAATTGGAAGCATTGCTGGCTAGAAGATTTCACAGAGGCAAAGATAAATTTAAAGGTAAGCTGCCTATCATTTGTTTTAATTGCAATGAAGTAGGACATATTGTTGCAAGGTGTACACCGAAGAATAACTATGGAGAAGGCAACAAGCATAAGAACATAATAGAAGATGATAGCAGAGATTACAAAGACAAAGGCAAAAAGTGCTACATTGTTGAAGAAGAGGATTCTAATGAAAATGATGACGAGGTAGTCTATGTAGCCATGAAGGATGAATCAGATGAAGATGAGGCAACAACACTGGTAACCTGTGTGAACAAAAATGATAGGTGGATCATAGATAGTGGATGCTCACATCACATGACAGGAGACAAAAGTAAGTTTATTACCTTTACTCAATATGATGGAAATAGTGTTAGATTTGGAAATGATGCTCCATGTCTAATCAAAGGAAAATTTTCCATTAAGAATTTCATGTGATAATGCATATTATGTTGAAGGACTGAACTACAATCTATTGAGTGTGTCACAATTAAGAAATATAGGTTGCAAAGTAGAATTTGAAAACAAAACTGCCAAAATCTATGACACTGATGGAAATCTGATAAGAAAAGGAAACCAAACTAGGAGTAATCTATTTTATCTAGATATGGAAGATGCAACCTATCTTATTGTAAAACTTGATGATGTGTGGATATGGCATAAAAGGTTATGTCATATCAACTTTGATAATCTGATTAGCACGAGCAAAATGAAGAGAGTCAAAGGATTGCCTAAACTGAAGAAGCCTAACAATGCAATGTGCAAATAGTGTTAGCTAGGAAAGATGACCAAGTCAAGTTTCAAAAGCAAAACCTACACTTCCAAAGAAGCATTAGAGTTAGTCCATACAGACTTATGTGGCCCAATAGAAGTGCAAAGCTACAAAGTAGACAAATATATAATGTTGTTTTTGGATGACTGCTCTAGGATGATGACTGCCATGTTCTTAAAGAAAAAATTTGATGCATTTCAAATGTTTAAGTGGTATTTGACCAGGGTTGAGAAGGAAACAAGAAAGAGTCTAAAGTGTCTGAGATCAAACAGAGGAGGAGAGTTCACATCTAAAGAACTTGAGACATTTTGCAATGACAAAGGAATTAAGAGACAAACATCAGCACCAATAACTCCCCCATAGAATGGCGTTACAGAAAGGAGGAATAGATCAGTGATAGACTATGCAAGAACATTAATGATGGAAAAGAATGTTGCACTAAAGTATTGAAGAGAAGCTATTAGTATTGCTATTTACACCCTGAATCAAGTACAAGTCAAGAAATGCAACACCTTTTGAATTATGGTATGGTCACTCACCCAATGTAAAACATTTCAAAGTGTTCGATTGTAAATGCTATATTTTTAAAGATTCTAGAAATGGCAAGTTTGATGCAAAAAGTGATGAAGACATATTCCTTGGATACTCCAATAGAAGTAAAGCATATAAGTGCTTGAATAATAACACTAATCAAATTGTGGAGAGTGCAAATGTAAATTTTGATGAGCATGCAAAAGTTCAAGTTGATGAAATCAAGAAACTAGAAGAGTACAGATCCTTTGTATATTTCTATGAAGGAATACCTGTTGAAAAATAAGCTACCAATCAAGTTGGGAATCGACAACAAGCTTCAGTATCTGTCGAGTCACAACCAGTGAATGTTGAGTTGTATTTAGAAGCCAAGTTAAAGAATGAAGAAAATGCACATTCTGATTTTGAAATTACTACACATGAAAGAGATGAAGAAATACCTGAAAGAGATGTGCATAGTGACTCTGAAGCTGAAAGACTAAACATGAAAATAAGGAAAGAACCAAGGCTATCCAAGTATGTGAGAAGACATCACCCTATAGAACAAATCATTGGTGAAAAGGAATCCAGACCAATGACAAGGAACAAATTAAGAAATGAATCATGTCTGCTAAGCAAGATTAAACCCAAAACAGTAAAAGATGCACTACAAGATGATAATTGGTGTAAAGCTATTGAAGAAGAAATTGAGTAGATTGAGAAGAAAAAAACTTGGACCTTAGTTCCAAGACCAGCTGATAAGAATGTGATTGGTACCAAGTAAGTGTTTCAAAACAAGCTTGATGAGAATGGTGAGATCATAAGAAATAAGGCTAGACTAGTTTGCAAAGTTTATGCATAAGAAGAAGGACTGGACTATGGGGAAACATTTGCCCTTGTTGCAAGGATGGAAGGAGTAAGAACTCTACTTGCATATGCTGCTTACAAAGGTTTCAAAGTCTACCAAATGGATGTAAAGTCTATTTTTCTGAATGGTATACTAGAAGAGGAAGTCTATATAGAACAAACAGAGGAATTTGTTGATGATAAACACAAGGATATGGTTTTCAAACTGCATAAAGCACTCTATGGTTTGAAGCAAGCACCTAGAAAATGGTATGAGAGACTGAACAAATATCTTGTGAAGATAGGATTTGAGAGAACAGATGACAACGCCAACCTGTATATCAAGGCAGAAAAAGGTAAAGACATTTTGATATCTCAGATCTTTGTTGATGACATAATATTTGGAGGAAAAGATGCCCTATGCAAAGATTTTACTGATAAAATGAAACATGCGTTTAAGATGTCAATGTTTGGAGAAATCAAATTCTTTGTTGGATTGCAAGTACATCAACTAAAACATGGCATATTTGTGACTCAATCAAAATATATCAAGGAGATACTCAAGACATTTAGCCTAGAGGATTCAAAACTAGTCAGTACACCAATGGTAATAGGACATAAGTTATCCAAGAATGATGAGTCAGCTAAGGTAAATCAGACGATGTACAAATCAATGATTGGAAAGTTGCAATATGTTGTGCATAGTAGACCAAACATTGCATTAACTGTTGGAATAGTGGCAAGATTTTTTTCCAATCCAAGAGAAAATCATCTTATGGTAGTAAAAAAAATATTGAGGTACCTAAAAGGAATTGATGACTTTGGATTATATTACAAGAGGACTGAAAAGTTTGAGTTGAAAGCCTACACTGATGCAGATTGGGGAGGTAATATAGATGATGGAAAAAGCACCAGTGGAGGAGCACTTTTCTTAGGTAAAAGATCAGTCACTTGGACTAGCAAAAAGCAAATTTGTACCTCACAGTCCACATCAAAAGCTGAATATGTTGCTTCTGCTATTAATTGTGCCAATATTGTATGGATGAAACATTTGTTGCAAGGTATGAAGGAAGAGATGACTAAACCTGAGATACTCTATTGTGATAACACAAGTGCCATCAACATATCAAAGAATCTTGTGATGCATGCTAAAACAAAGCACATTGCAATTAAGTATCACTATGTAAAAGAATTGGTGGAAGACAAGCAAGGGAGGATGGAATATGTCAGTTCAAAGGAACAAATTGCTGACATCTTCACAAAAGCACTACTTAAAGATGCATTTGAGTATCTTAGAGCTAAGTTAGGGGTGATACCCCTATCTAAGGCTGCTTGAGCAACAACAAGATTGCCTTGCATAAAATGAGCTGATTGCTGAAATCTTATAAATTGATGCAAAATATACTTACTTTAGGTATTACCTAAAGTAATCAAAGTACTGAAATGCCAAACAAGTCACAAGCAAGGTGATAGAGGAATAAATTGAAGTTCCTATAAATGCTATACTTGGATGGTAAGATGTTGGAATAATGTATCTTTGGCATTGTTGTCAAAGAGGGAGAAATAGAAAAAATTGATCAATGCATATAGAGGGAGAAATGACACATTTAAAGGAACAAAATGCAAGAGGGAGAAATAGTAGTTAAGAGAAAGAGCCAAGAGAAGAATTGATCAAAGCAAGATAAGCCACAGAAAAGAGGAAGCCATACAGAAACTGATCAGATATGTAGACGAAAAAATAGCAGAAAGGAAAGAGAAAGGAAATAGTAGTTAAGAGGGAGAAGCAGAAGCAAAGAAATCAGGATAGCAGATCAGAGAGGGAGTAGAACAAAAAGAGAAGACAATGTATCAACAAAGAGGAATATGTGAAAGCTAATGAAAATAGCAATGGTAACAAAATTTCTTTTTGGCATTTGACTTACTATTTTAACCTAGTTAGCATTTTGATAATTTGGTTGATCAATTTGGTTTGCCATCAATGCCAAAGAGGGAGATTGTTGGAAATCTAATTGAAAAGATCATTATTGAAAAAGGTAGACTGTTGCAAAGAGGGAGATTGTTGATATAAAGAATGTTTTCAATCATTTTTTTGTCATTGATGTCAAACCTACTATTTGTTGGAATGACAATTGCTTATAAGACCCAAGTACTATCACTTAGTTGATTCATGAAGGGGATTTAATGAATAAGATGTAACAAAAGTACCTAAGGGAAAGGTTGACTTATGGTTTTGCAATGAAGTGCAAGGATCAGTTAAGACTATGGTGAAATGATGTATTAATAATACACTTGAAGATACAAAGGTTGGCTACACTTAGAAATTCTAGAAGAATAAGTTGTAACAAAGTTGTTTGCAAAGCTTGACTAAGTTCATTAGTGGGTGCCGAGCAAGCTAGTTCATGCCGAATTGAATGTTAGTAAGTGTCAATAAAATGCAAAATCTAGTGTGTGCTAAGTGAAACAGAAGGTGCAGAGTAAGTAATAGGTGTTGAGCATCAGAAAAACTTAGTTGATGCCGAGTGAATCCGCAATAAGTGCCAAGCATCAGTAAAACATAGTTGGTGCCGAGTAACATAGTATGTGTTGAGCATTAGAATTTCAATAGTGTTGAGCTACTGCATTATTTGAAAAGTCAAAGATTTGCTAGATTTGAGCCAGCAAGTTTGTTACCTTAAATTTTGTAAACCGGATAGAAGATAAGGATGATGAGCTGGTGGCATAGAATTTTAGGTAAACCATTTTTGGGAAAATTTAGGAGGATTCTTCATGATGTTTCTAGAAGAAACAAGATAAGGGGTAGATTCTTTGAATCCTACCTAATCCATTCGAACTGAAATCAAAGGTGGAAAGATTCGAGAGGGAAAAGTATTTCAAACTTCTATTTAAGGAGTTATAGGTCAAGAAGCAAGAGTTGCTGAGTTGCCAAGTTGTTGAAGTGGTTGGAAGGATGTCAAGGTGAAGGCATTGAGAAGGAAGAATAGAGTACAAAGACTCTGCTTCAATAAGTGGGCATATAGGAGATTGCACTGGTACATTGAGCACGAAGACTCAAGGAGACAAAGTTTGAAAGGAGGACAAGCTATCAGAGCTGCAAAGACAGAAAGCCAAGCAAATTTGAGAGCTGAACTGAGATCTAAAATCTACAAGTTAAGTTGTGAGTTGTATTAGATCAAAAGCCCTTGTTGTTACTCTCTAACAATTGTATCAATTAGGGTAAAATCATATGGACTTAGGTTGGTTTAACAGCCATTTGTAAATCCTTTAACAGGGTGGCTTTCCAAGTGAATGTTCTGAAGTCCTCTAACCAGGCCCACTTCTAACAGGGTGGTTGAAATCCTTTAACCAGGTCACATTTAACAATGTGTTGTAGCCTTTAACAAGACATGCCTTTCACAAGGCATCACTTCAGAAGAGTGAGAATTGAGTAGCATGTTACTGGTGGTTTTTCCCAAATTAATTTCTCAGTAACTTGCTTGAGACCATATAAGGACCTCCATGTTAGAAATGCTTTAGAATAACTGAGAGGGGGGTGAATCAATTATTCAAGGTCTGAATGTCCTAATAAAACTTTTTCACCAAGTATAGAGAGCCCAATTAAACTAATCATACATCTAAGCTAAACATTCATCTTAGCAAGTTACTGAGAAATCAACATTAACAATTTTTGGGCCTATAGGTTGTTCAATATTCATATGGGATAGCCATACTCTAATAGAAGTATGCTTTTGATATGCTTCATAGATTAAGTATGCTTGATTGCAAGCCTTTTTTCACACCTTTTCAGTCAGGTGTTATTTTATCTACCACTTACTCTACTCCTATAATGGATTACACTTTATATAGATAGGTTGTGGGTAGTTTGTTGTGCTTGACACATGCATGCCTTGATCCTTCCTTTGTGGTTGGCCTTGTCTCTTGATTCTCACATGATCCTCATGAGATTCATTGGCAAGCTATTAGAGATATTTTGAGGTACATTCATGGTACTACATGTTGTGGCATTCACTAAACATCAGGGGATCCTCACATTGTTGGTTATACAAACTCAGATTAGGTTGGGGATATTGATGATCAGAAGTCTACTTCTGGCTTTGTTTTGTGCCTTGGTTTTTGTCCTATCACATGGTCTTGCAAGAAGTAAGAAGCTCACACATTATCATCTACAAAGGCATAATAGAAGATAGCTATGCTAGCTAGTCATAGGTTTTATGGCTTTGACAATTGACAACAGAGTTTGGATCTCCCCCTAATAGTTTCACCTTTCTTTAGTGTGACAATAAGAGTGTTATACACATTTCTTGCAACCCAGTTGAGCATTAATGGACCAAGCATGTTGAGCTTCATATGCACTTCATCAGATATTTGATTCAGGATGGCTCTCTTAGCTTGGAGTATATTCCCACTATAGAGTAGGTTGCAGACATCTTCACTAAACCTTTTGCATCCTTGCAATAGCTTTAGCTACGTTCTATGCTTGGGGTGAAGGAAGTTGTCCTTGGGGGGTCTCAATGATGATTTATTCCTTTGTTTTTTTGTTTTTAGTATTATTCTATCTACTTTTGGAGTAGGATTTTTCCCATGTGGTTTTCCCTATTTCTCCATTTTTCAAAGATTTAGTTGTGTATTAGGTACCTCATCAGGCCATGTTGTTAGGACCCATTTATGCTTTCAACATTGTAGTTTTTTTACTTTTCCATGCATTGTTTGTAGTTGCATTGTTTCTCATCTTAAGGGGGGTGTTAGAGTAAAGGATTAATATAATATAATTTATTAAATTATCTTTACTCCCTTAAGATTTCCCTTTATGCACATGCATTCCCATTTAATAATTAAATATTAAATATTAATTATCATTTACCTCTTAGGGTTTCCCTTTTAGATTTTATGATCTCCTTCCATGAGGATTGATCAATTTTAAATTTTCATTCATTTCTTTTAGTTTGATAATATATTCTTTCATATTTTTTGGAGCCAAACCCTTGTCTTCTCTTGTCTTTTTCTTCTCTATGACAGGTTCTTGCATGCAGGCATTCTACTAGATTTGTAGATTTGTTCTCATCAAATTCTTTAGCTTCAAGATATCTTAATGGACCGAGAACTTCAATTCAAGATGAAATTAGTTTTGTGAAGATGAAAAGTATGGAAGAAGCATACTTGTATTACTTGAGACCTGAAGAAATATTGGCAAAGAAACAAGAACATAGATAAAGGACAAGAGGAGGAGATTTCAAAGAAGTAGAGGTAGATCTTATGGAGAAAGAAGTAGATGATAATGCATCTCACGAAAAAGGAAAATTAGAGGATAAGGTTAGAATAGAAAGAGGTGACTATACTAGAGGTAATTTTATTAGTTACTCTACAAATAATAACATTGTCAAAAAGGAAGATAGATCTTGGTTTAAGAGCACTTGTTTTAAATGTGGAAGAGAAGGACATAGTGATTTTGAATGCACCTTTTTCTAGAATGAAGATTATAATCATTAGTAGGAATGCCTTAATTAAAGAGGAAACTATTGATCCACCTAATGGACCTTAAAATGGAGAGAACCTGATGATTAAGAGAACTTTGTTAAATGAAAATATGAATGAGGAACCTATTTTGAGGAAAAGTATTTTCAAGAATAGATATAAGATTGATGGGAAATGTTGCAAGGTAATCATTGACAATGGAAATTTAGATAATCTGGCATAAGAAGAATAGGGTTCTAAATTATAGTTGCAGAGGTTGAACCATCCAAATCCTTATCACATTGTCTAGATCAAAGATGAGCACAAGTTACTAGTAAGTGAACAATGCCTTGTGAAATTCAAGAATGGGAATTACTATGATGAAGTCTTGTGTGATACTATGCCTATAGATTGTTGTCATGTTCTTTTGGAAAGACCTTGGCAGTATGATAGACAACCTTTTTATGATAGTAGATTTAATTAATATAATATTTGGGCTAATGGAAAGAAGCAAGTATTATTACCTTTGATGTAGAAGCCCAAGGAAAATAATTGTACCATAGTTAGATTCTACTTGGTTAAGGGAAATTAATTTATCAAGGACATGAAATATCAGAGTGTTTATTTTTCTTTGATCTTGGGAAGATAGAGAAACAAGATGAACTTGAGCATGCACCTGAGATTGGATCCTTGTTGACATAATTTTAAGACATAATTTTAGATAATGTACCTGATGGTTTACCTCTTGTAAGAAGTATTAGTCATTGTATGGAATTAATACCTGGAGCTAGTTTTCCTAATAAAGAACTACATAGGTTTTCCTAATAAAGAACTACATAGGTTAACACCTATCAAGAATTAAGAGTTGCATAGACAAGTGAAATAATTCCTTGAGAATGGTTTGATTAGACAAAATTTGAGTCCTCGTGTTGTACCTCGAGTATTGACACTTAAAAAGAATGAAGAATGGAAAGTGTGCACTGATTCCAAAGCTATAAATAGAATAACAGTAAAGTCTAGGTTTCCTTTGCCTAGGATGGATAATGTTATGGATTGTTTAAGTGGGGAAGAATAATTTACCAAATTGATTTGCAAAGTGGGTGTCATGAGATTAGAATTAGAAAAGGGGGTGTGTGGAAGTCTAATTTCAAGACTAATGAGGGTTATGCCTTTTCGTTTAACTAATGCACCTAGCACTCTCATGCTATTAATGAATGGGGTATTGAAGAGATCCTTAGGAAAATTTGTGATTATGTATCTTGATGACATACTAATATTTAGTAAGACCAAAGAAGAACATTTAATGTACATTAGACAAGTTTAATAGAGTCTGAAGAGGAAAAGTTGTTGATAAACCTAAAGAAATGTTCTTTCATGAAAGAGAAGATTGTGTACTTTTAAAAAATAAAATAAAAAATCTCTGCTAATAGACTTAATATGGATCCTAAAAATATAAAACCAATAGTTTATTGGCCTACACTTGAGAATGTTGTAGAAGTTAGATAATTACATGGATTGACAGGTTTCTATAGGAAGTTTATCAAGAATTTTAGTTTACTATGCAATGCTATGATATAGACAATGAGAGGGGATAAAAATGAGTTCATATGGATACATGAAGCAAACAAAAGCTTTAAAACATTAATATAAAAGGCAACAAAATAACGTGGCTTGCTTTACTTGATTTCACTAAAGTTTTTCAAGTTGATTATGATGCTAGTGGGAATGAAATTGGAGTTGTTTTGATTCAAGAAGGTAAGATTTTATCTTTCTATAGTGAGTTGAATGCTGCTAAGAGGAAAAATGTAGTCTATGATCAAGGATTCTATGCAATTGTTCAAGATGTGAAGAAGTGGAGATATTATTTGATGCCTAACGAGTTTCTACTATACAAAGATCATAAAGCCTTATAATTTTTGGGTAGTTAGAATTAATTGAATTAGAGACACATGAAATGGGTTGAGTACACAAAAAAAAAGTCTTTTTTATTGAAGGATATAATTTGATAGTCAAATAACGTGGTAGATGCTTTGAGAAGAAGGATAAACTTATTGACAAAAATGAGGGTTGAAGTACTTGGATATGACGATTTGAAGAATTTGTATAAAATTTATCCTAATTTTTCAAAACTTTGGAAGGCTTGTAAGAATGTTATACCAGATGAACATAAAAAATGGGATGACTATTTCATTCAGGAAGATATGTTGTTCAAAGGAATTCAGTTGTCTATACCAAGAGGATATTTGAGAGATAACATCATTAAGGAGAAACATAGTGGTGGACTTGTGGGACATTTTAGGATTGATAAGATAATAAAATTGACCTTTGAAAGATACATTTGGATGTAGTTGTACAAAGACATTCATAAATCTGTGAAGAGTTGTAGAATTTGTAAGTAGCTAAGGGAACTAGTGAAAATGTGGGCTTGTATATACCTTTACCTGTTCCTAGTAAACCTTGGGAAGATAACAATATAGATTTTGTTCTTGGATTACCTAGAACTTAGAGAGGTAATGATTCTATATTTGTGGTAGTTGATAGATTTTCTAAGATGGAACATTTTATATCTTGTAAGAAGACATCAGATGCAATACATATATTAGATCTATTTTTCAGAGAAATTATGAGATTACATGGATTACCAAATACAATTGTTTCAGATATAGATACTAAATTTATTGGTTACTTTTGGAGGACACTTTGGAAGAAGTTAAATACTAACCTTAAGTTTAGTTCTACATTTCATCCACAAATAGATGGGAAAATTGAAGTTGTGAACAAAAGTTTGCATAACTTATTGAGATGTTTTATTAGGGATAAGCCTACTAATTGGGACTTGATCTTGGCACAAGAAAATTTTGCATATAAAAATTCAATAAAAAGAAGTACCAAGAAGACACCTTTTGAGATTGCAAATGATATACACCCTAGAGGAACTACTGAGATGAGAAACATGAATACAAAGTGAAGAACAATGCTAAAGTAGAGGAATTTGTGAATTTCCTAAAGAATTTGCATGAGGAAGTGAAAAGTAATATGAATAACAATAATAAAGGATGTAAAGAGAGGGAAATTAAGAAGATAAGTCATAAGAATTTTAACGTTGCAAATGAAGTAATGGTACATTTGAAGAAGAATAAATTTCCAATTGTGACATATAGCAAGTTGAAAATGAGGAAATTTGAACCTTGTAAGATCTTGAGGAAGTGTGCAAGTGGAAATAATTTTGAAGTTGAATTACCTGGAGACATGGAAATTTCACTTATATTCAACATTTCAGACATCTATGAATATTTTGAATTAACTAAAGAAACAATTGGTAATCCTAATTATCCTAAGAAGAAGACAGAGTGAATTGAATGAATCCTGGATACTAGAGTGATCAAGAGCATATAAGGAAAAGACTACAAAGAATATCTAGTTTAGTGGTAAAGTAAACTATTTGAAGACAATTCATGGATATCTCAAGTTGAGTTATATCTTTATGAATGTGCTTCGAATATCAGGTTTTTGATGCAGGAGCATCATGGGTTATTTGGCAATCTTGCACCAACCAAAAATATTTCCTGTTTTTTTGTCCTGTCTATTATTTGTGGGACAAACCTTGCTATTCATGTTCTTCCTTTCCATGTAATTGGTTACTTAATGTAGACCTATCATATATCCCTCCCTTGTGTTCATGAAAGTTAACTCCATCTTACTATAGTGTTATCTTTCTTCATTTCTTGAGACGTGTTACTTCCTGGCATATTGAGTAACATGCAATAATTGGCTTTTGCAAGGTTGTAGTGATTTCAAGTCTTTTTGCGGTCTTGTGGACATCTTCTTGGATCACATGTGGACCTATGTTTGTGTCTACGGATGTAGTTTGATTAATTAGGTGGTCATTAATTTTCCCTTACGAGGGGGACCTATATTTTATAATAATTATCTCTACCAGGTTGATGTTTGATCTTGATGGCTATATATTGGAGATCTAGGATGAGATTAAGGAGTAGGAGAATAACTAGAAGAAAGATAGAAGTATATTGCTTTTGTAAGCCTAAGATTCTAAGGTCACTAATGGTAATTCAGTTGTGTATTGTTGTGACTAGGTAGGCCTTATGCCTAGCACATTGTAATGAAACTGTCTCATCATATTTGCATTGGGAATCAATATAAACTATTGTTTCTCCTACATTTGTGTTGGCTTTTGCATGTAACTATAGTAGGGTGTTTGGTATGTGCTTCCTTGGAATGTTCCATCCTCCCTTACATCAATTTCCTATTTTTTAATTTTTTTTTTTCCATAAATACTTGTATTTTTGGGAAAAGACCTATTGGAAGTAATAGAAAATATGCAAAATTTAGGGAAAAATAACACATTTATCACTTTTATTCCTAAAAAACATAAAATAGAAATTTAGATGATTATTAGCCAATTTCTCTCTATAATGCCAATTCTAATATTTTTACTAAAGCAAAGCTAATAGATTAAATAAAATTTTACCATTATTAATATCAGAGGGACAAATAGGGTTTTCTCTTGAAAGATCCATTTTTGATGGAGTAACCATAGCTCAAGAAGCCATACACTTAGCCCAAAATAACTCAAAACCTTACATTATGATTCGATATAAAGAAAGCTCATGATAAAGTATATTGGATGATCCTCTATAAATGCATGGAAGCCTTTAGTTTTACAAAAAAATGAATAAATTTTATTTTTTAAATGCTTATCGATCCTGCGGGTGTAGACCTTAGTCAATGGAACTCGTGAAGGATACTTTGACATTCTAGGAGACTTGGATAAGGGAACCCAATCTCTCTAGTCTTGTTTATAATAATAACATAAGCCTTTGGTATAGAATTATATAAAGCTAAAAAATAGAACAAACTTAAGGGAATAAAGGTTTCACAGGAAAAGGAGAACTTAACACATAAGAAATTTGCGGGTGATACATTATTGTTTTGAAAATAAACCAAAAAAGAAGCAAAACAATTTAGAACATTACTCAATAATTACATGGAAATATATAGGTAGGATGTCAATGCTAAAACAAATTTAAATTTTGTTTCTAAACATAGATAGTAAGATAGAAGAGGAGATATGCAATATTTTAGGCTTTTAAAAAGTAACTTTCCTAACAATTACTTAGGATTGCCTCTTGATAAATGGAATTGAACAAATAAATTATTGGGTCATAATGTCAATTGTATGAATCAAAAAATGGATTCTTAGATAGGAAAATGGTTATTAGATGCTGGCATAGCAACTATGTTGAAATCAATATTGACAGTATTGCCCTTTTATAAGATGCCATGTTTACCTTTATTACAAGGGGTGGAAAAGAGAAGAGATAAAAGATTAGGATTCTCTTATTAGAAAAGGGCATAAAAGATAGGAAATTGGCATGAATTATCTAGGATAAGATATGAAAACCTATAACCAAAGGTGAAATATGCTTTAATAATTTGGTTTGGAAAAATAAGGTTATAGGTGCCAAACTAGTTTAAAATATGTAGAAGGAACTAGAAATGAAATAAGCCATAAATTTGTACAAAAATATCTATTAATGGAACAAACCCTAGTAATTTATTTAGAACATCAAATTCACCAAAAGGATCTAAGTTTTGACACTTTATTCTAGAATGGAAATGCTTGATTCAAGACAAACTTTCATGAGATATAAAAGGAGGACAATACCTTATTCTAGGAAGATTCTTTTTTTTTGTGGGGGGGGGTGGGTGGTATTTAGCTATAGATAATATTGTTGGAAACCTAAGGGAAAATGAAATTCTGGTAAAATTATGTAGAAAAAATGTGAAGGATTAGAGTTACTATGAGCTTATGGTCGTGGGAGGACATGAGAGTGCAATTTTGGCTCACTCGTCCAGATCGGGAGACTTTTGATCTTCTAATTTCTGTGGTGCCTCCACATTTGTTACATAAAGTAGGCATTCAATCCTCTCGCCCTTGGTGGAAAGATTGGAAGTGGTATCTAGACACCCCAGCAACTAGCTCTAAGCCTAGGCTGGGCTACCGATGACTGGTTCCTCACCTGCCCATGGTTGATGTTCTCAACCAACGATGGCATTTGCAATCTTCGCATCACACTTGGAGTCATAGGTTCTCCACTATATGCCATGTTGTTACTAAACCCAAAATTACGCATTTTGCCTAGTGTATTCTTTTCTAGGGCTTGCCTTTGGGCCCTCGACTATGACAATTGGGAGTTCCTAACCCCTGTTGCCCTTTATGTGGTCAACCAAAGTCTTTTTTGCATATTTTTTTATTTTTTAGATAGGCTCAGTATTATTGGTGATGGATCCATGATATCTTTTTCCCCTTCCATCCATAACCTTTTTCTTGGCATATGGTTATTCTAGGTGATAATACTCAGATACCCTTCAAATATGCCCAAATATTGTTAACCTCATAATGGTTTTTGACACTTGAGTGCCAATACACTTAACCACTTTCTATATTGGAGCTGAGTACACCATGTTTGTCGAGCCACAACATGAGCCGAGTTAGGAAAGACTTCAGGTGCCGGGTAGCCTTCAGGTGCCGAGTGAAGATCAGGTGCCGAGTGAAGTTCAAGTGCCGAATAACTTTAGGTGCCAAGCATGATACAAGTGCCGAGTGATATTTAAGTGCCGAGTCACAGATGATGCCGAGCAATACAAAAATGCAACAGGAGTCGAGTAAGCCAGTTTGATATTAGTGCCGAGCATCTGGAATCAACAAGTGCCGAGTAACACAAAATGTACAGATGAGTTTGTAACTTCATTGATTCATATGTAAACCATTTTCATGGCCGACATATGATGAATCTCAAAGGATTAAAAGATAAGATCGAATATTTTGTATTTTCTATGCAATCTACATGCATCCAATAAGAAAAATGGAGAAGACATGTAACCAATAAGAAAAGTGCAAGGAATGAGTGGGAAACAAAGATTCAATATGGATTGTAGATCCATGCCTAAACCTAAGTCTTCAAATGTCTTTATAAGGAAGATGAAATCTCATTAGAAAAGAAGAAGGTGATGTACAAGGGTATGGAAGGAAAACTATTTCAGAGAAAAGAGTATCAGATCTCAGAGGATCAAGATTAGAGAAAGCAGATCAAGTGCCTATATTTAGCAAATGAAGGATTGTAAGCTATCAGGTTTATTGTACCTAATACTCTCTAGCAATTGTATTAGAATGAAAACCCTATGGTGATAGGTTAGCTTAGCAGCTATTTTGTAAATCCTTTAACAGGTTGACACTTCATGTAAAGTGTTTGTAAATCCTTTAACTAGGTCACTATTGATACAGTGTAAAACCTTTAACAGGGCAGACCATCGGAAGTGGTTAAATATTATTACTACAGTGATTTTGTGGGTATTATCCCCACCCCAGTTTTACCTTCTTATTTCTGGAGGGTTTCTGGGTTACCAAAATCTCAAGTGTTATGTGGTGATGCTTATGTGTTTCTCATAATTATTTGATATGTTAATATGCATGCAATCTACTTTCAATTAAAAAGTTTTAATGGTCAAAATATAGTACTTCTGATTCACCCCCCCCCCTCTCAGAAGCATTCTTCCTATTTGAATATTCCAACAGATATGACATGCTTTCAGATTGGAGATCTTATTTACCATTTGGAAAGATCATAATACAATCATTTATGCTAACAACACACTTGACATTAATGTGACTATGTACGCTAAAGCATGTATTTATAACAATGTCATGTTGCAGATTCAGGTACAAATAGATAAAGTGGCATTGGAGGTGGCCCACTTATAGGAGCTTTTGGCTCATTGGGGAAATGCCCCTTGTATAGTTGCTCATGTTCCATTGGATTTGGCCTCCAGCTGTCGTACTCCTCCTTGTGGTCACCGTTGAGGATGTAGCAATTTTTCTTGCCGCTCACTCTTAGTCTCACCACTGTCCTAGTGGTGGTTCTTTTGGTCAGCGCTGTTCTTCTGGAGGTTCTGGTGGTTGGCACTACTCTGCCTCACCTCCTCAGAGGTATGGTTGGGGGTTTTCCCCAATGGCTCCTCTTGTTTCTCATACTACCGATTGGCCCTCTGCTCACTCAAACCCCAAGTGGGTGTTTCCCCAGCTAGACTTAGCCATTTCTCCTCCCAGGCCTGAGGGAGAGAAAGATGAAGATAATGCTGCTACTGCTGATGATGGATGGGCTCCCCCTAAGCCATCTACTCACCCCACCCTTGGGTGGGGCTTTGATGATAAGGATCCTCCTCCCTCGGCTAGTGTTGTGTTGGCGACATGGGGATTTCTTTATTTTTTGATGTTTTCTAAAAGTTTTTTTTTTATGAATAGTTGATTTCCAGCCTATGGCCATATGAACTCGCAGGGTGATCCTATTTCCCTCGGCCCCTTTTTTTGTGAATATGTAAATTTATTGTATTTTTTTTTAATATAAGGAAGGGATTATTCATCAAAAAATTTGAAGGATTATAAAATAATTAAAAAGGGGACCATTCCTTAGGATGGCGTTGGAATTCATTAGTGAACACTCCTTTGATAGATGCTGAAAAACATAATTTATTAAAGTGTTTAAGTCAACGAAGATAATAGTAAGGAAAGGAGATGACAATTTAACTTGGATAAGGTTAAATATGAGAGAATATTGTTAGCATGAATGCCAATGATATTTTTTTGGGGGAGTATCCTAAGAATTGTCGAAACATTTGTGAGATTACATGTTGCATTCATGATCGTGTTTGTCATTGATGGCAACATAATATTGTTTCTGTACAAACTGCAAGAGTAGCAGACATAGAACAATGTTGTATGGATTGAATATTAATCATGCAGTCAAGAATAGTTGAGGTTATGTTCTATACTATGTCTTGATGATGTGGAAAAGTGTACATGCAAGATGTCAAAAATATGTGAGAATTATTTATGATTTACAAAAGATAGTGTGCAAACATAGTACTTGAGAATTGGTTTATGGCATTTGGGTTGTATCTCCTAATAGGGATATAACCATGATGAGAAAAGTTAGATAGTGATAGTAGACAACCTGATGATGATGTTAGTGAGTATGTAAGGTTTGAGGTCGCATCTGTGGAAAGTTGTAAAGGTTGTGAGCTGACATTGTTTTGTAATTGTGAAAAGATGTAATGAATTGTATTATTTTATTGAGGTCCTATTATAAATTTTAATTGAGAAATACTCAAGGCTAACTCAATGAATTATGTTGAGGATATGGTATTAAGGAAATTTATTTTCCTTATGATGAAATATGCAAGTTTGAATTGTGAAAGTAATATGCAAAGTTGGTAAATACGAGTAAACAATCAAAGGGATCATTGTGATGCAAAGTTGGAGATCTGGTATTGAGATTTGAAAGGTATTTGGTGTGGTATTGGCATAGTAAGAGGACAAAGCAAGAGTTTGAGTTACTAAGATCAATTGCATTTCTATAATTCTAAAAATAATATAGAGGCTAGTTGGACAATGAGTTTGATGGTCTTACCCCTAAAGCTGTTTGGACAATGGGTCCATGTGCCTTCTACAACTCCTAACAAGTTGGGCATAACTCTTAATAAGGTTGGAATCTTCTAACAGGGACTCAAAGTCTCCTAACAAGGATTGATGTGTACTAAATGCATTTCATTGACACCTTACAAGGTCCATCCTCTTACCATCCCCCCAGAGGTTTTCCCTTTGATCAAGGGTTTCCCTAGTTAACATATCTAGTGTTATTGTGTATGTGTATCTTCTTATGGTTGTTGAATATATTGATAATTTGTTTAAGGTTTCATAAGGTTGATAAAAGTTATATTGATCTGATAACTAATTCACCCCCCCTCTCAATTATCTTGGTGGAATTTACTTTCTAATAATTAGTATCAGAGCATCAAGTCCTTGAAGGAAAGATTAAAAAATTAAGGAGACCAATGGTGGGTCATTTTAGAAAATAAATTCCTAAGTTTTATGGAGTTAACTATGCCAAATGGAAAGAGAATATGAAGACACATATGTTATGCATCGGTCTAGGATATTGGCTGTTGACAAAGAATGAGAAGTCCAATGTGGAAGAAAGAAAACTTGAAGAATGTAGTGAAGTTTAAAGAGATCTATCTTAGAAATACAATAGGGAAATTAAATTCAAAGAGCTAGGGGGGGGGGGGTGGTGGAGGTGAATCAATCCTTCAAATATTTATCCCTTAAAACATTCACCACACATCGATCTCACAATTTGCATGTAAAATGAAATACCAAACTAAGCATGTTCATCCATAGCATGAAATCAAATAAACATTCAACATATATATGACACAAGATATTTGGTTACCTAGAAACCCTTCAATAAGAAGGTAAAACTGGGGTGGGGATGATACCCACAAATCTTCACTACTACAGTTGTAAAGTGTATCCAATGAAGGATACAATGTTTGATCACAAACTATGATCTACCTTGTGAAAGGTATGCCCTGATAAAGGCTTACAAGATTGTTAGATCTTACCTTGTTGAAGGATATCAACACCCTGTTAGAAGAGTGCCTGATTAAAGGACTTAAACTTACAATTAAGTAAGCACCCTGTTAGAGGATTTACAAAAACCTGTTAGGACTACTCTATTAAGAGATTTAATTGATTCACCTATTAGAATGTCTCAGCAATGATCCTACAATCAACACTTTATTGCTAGATAATAGATCACCTCTTTGCATGTATCTTTGATCCTCTCTGATCAAATGTATCACTTATGTTTTCGAACTTCTTTCCTCTGTTCTTCTCTAACTGATTCTACGATTCATAACTTGATGATAATCACAACTCCTTAGTCACCATGAATGCTCTATTTGCGAATGCAAACTTCTCTCTTCGGACATATAATGTCTTAGAGTTTTCCTTCCTTAAGAAGACCTAGGTGACTTAGGGTTAGGTATGAATCAACAATTGTGATTCATCCATTTTGCTGCTTAATCCATCCTTTAATTGATTCATTGCATGTACTATAGAGGGATCCTCAACATAGATTCATTCTTATCATCTAGAATCACAAAACAATCCTTAAGTCAACTAAAAAATGGTTTACATAGAAGTTTGTGCCATTACAAATAACTATATCCAAAACTATTTTACTCAATATTTGAAGTCTTCGATGCTTGACATCCACTGTATCTCCAATGTTGTAACTCGACCTCTGAATGACTTCACATCCATTGATCACTTGACATCTGAATCATGCGGCATCAACTATTTGCTTGGCACTTGAGTGACTCAGCACATACTATATATCTCACTTGACATACATTATCTGACAACTTATGCTCAACATACATTACTTGTTTGGCATGAACTAAGTTCTATCTAGTAAATGACTTAAGTGTATTGTTACTCATATGTCAAAATCAATATGAGATTAACAATCTATTCATGTGTAACATGCTTGCTAGAGAAGCACTTTTGTCAGATCTTCCTGAAAATGAATATATCTAGGTAAAATCCTTAGAAACATCTCATAAAATTTGGATAGTTTTGGAATCTAATTTTGAAGGTGATAACCATGCTAAGAGAATCATATTACAAAATTGGATATGTTTTTTTCAAGAAGCTAAAATGATAGAAGTGTTAACCTCATAATGGTTTTTGACACTTGAGTGCCAATAACACTTACCTACTCTATATTGGAGCCAAGTACACCATGCATGCCGAGCCACAACAAATGTCGAGTTAGGAAAGACTTTAGGTGCCGAGTGATCTTCATGTGCCAAGTAGTTTTTAGATGCCGAGTGAAGATCAGATACCAAGTGAAGTGTAAGTGCTGAGTAACATAAGGTGCCGAGTGTTAACAAGTGCCGAGCAACATAAGGTGCCGAGTGTTAACAAGTGCCGAGCAACATAAGGTGCCGAGTGTTAACAAGTGCCGAGTAACATAAGGTGCCGAGTGATATAGTTTTGTTTAGGTGCCGAGCTATCCAAGAAACAACATGTGCCAAGTATCAGCAATACTTCAGGAGCCGAGTAACTTAGAATATTAGCATAAGAGTTTGTAATTGCACAAACTATGATGCAAACAGTTTTTGTAGCTGACATAAGGTAAATCTCAAAGGATTTAATGATGAGATCAAATCTTTTATCTTTCCTATGCAATCTACATGCAACCAATAAGAAAAATGATAAAGGCATGCAACCAATAGAAGAAATGCAAATAATAAGCAAAAAATGGAGATTGAATATGGATTGTAGATCCATACCTAACCCTAAATCCTCAAATGTCTTTATAAGGAAGATGAAATTTCATTGTAAAACATATGAGTGGACATACAAGGGTGCACAAGGAAATCTATTTTCAGAAGCGAGGGTTATCAGATCACAAAAGGATCAAGATCAGAGAAAGTGGAACAGGTGCTTGCATTCAGCAATCAAGGATTGTAATCTATCAGGTTCATTATACCTAATACTTTCTAGCAATTATATTAGAATGAAAATCCTATGGTGATAGGTTAGCTTAATAGCTATTTCATAGATCCTTTAATTAGGTGATTAAATCCTTTAACAGGGTGACACTTCATGTAAAGTGTTTGTAAAGCCTCTAACCAGGTCACTATTAATACAGTGTAAAGCCTTTAACAAGGCAGACCATCAGAAGTGGTTGAACAATATTGCTGCAGTAATTTTTGTGGGTACCATCCCCACCCCAGTTTTACCTTCTTATTCCTAGAGGGTTTCTAGGTTACCAAATCCCAGTGTTATGAGTTGTTGATGCATGTCTTAGTTTCATGTTTACTAAATGTATTTACATGCATGCAATTTACTTTCACCCAAAAGTTTTATTGGTTAAAGTGGGATACTTCTGATTCACCCCCCCCCCCGGCTCTCATAAGTACTCTTTCCATATTTGAATATTCCAACAATTGGTTATCAAAGCATCCAGATTCTCACAAGGAAAATCCTAATAGCTTGGAGGAAAAGATCTAAAGATGGAAGTTTTCAAACTTGGAAAGATCATTGAAAATCAGGTGATAGATGTGCAACTTGCTCTGCATAGCTTGGAGGAATTTAGAAACAAGTTGAGAAAATCATTAATAAAAAGGAAGGATCTAGCCATAGCTAAAAATTATATACACTACAAGGAGATTGATACCACCAACATATTTTCCAATGGAGATACTAAAGAGTTTGATGCAGCAATAGCAGAATTGATGGAGAAAAATAAAGTTCAAGCAGACGAGATAAGATCTCTCAAGATGGAACATGAGTCACAGGCCATAATGATATGTGAAATCACTAAACACAAGAAAAGAGCAGTTGAAGATAAAGTTATGATGGAAAATGACAAAAGAAATCTTGCAAACAGACTTGAAGAAAAATGTATTGAATTGACAAGGATCTCAAACATGTAGATGGATACACTTGCCCAAATGATGAACCTTCATCATGAACTCAATGTGAAAGATATTGAGATCTCTACTTTAAAGATGCAGAATGAAAAAATGCAAAATGAATTGAACAGAGAAAAAGATGTAGCAGAGAATCTCAACAAGTCAAGTGAAGCCATCAAGTATTTTGAACAGTTACTGAAATCCCCAAAATCTGCCCATGATACATCAGGACTAGGATACAATAGCACTGAAGTTGGGGAATCATCAAAGAATGTTGAACAAAGAAGTGACAAAGGTAAGAATTCAAAACCCACTTGTCATTACTGTAATAAGAAGGGGCATACAACTAATGTTTGCAGGAGTAGAAGATTCAATCAATCAAACACACCCAAAAATAAGAGTTTCTGTCACAAGTGCAACATGCAAGGACATATGACACAAAATTGTAGATCCAATGTCACAAGGACTCAGAGATTTGATGGACATTGTTATAATTGCAAAAAGTATGGACATAGGGCATTTGAGTGCAGATCAAAACCTATGTGGACATCAAATCAACCGGCAAAAACAAAAGGGAATGAAAGTCATTATCATTGGGATTACAATACCAGGTATAGTTGTCATTATTGTCAAGAATATGGACATACACCATAGAACTGCATAAGAACACATTTCAGAGGGAACTACAAAAGATGGTTGAATCAAACTACATGTTTCAGTTGTTTGAAAATTGGTCATATCAACAAAAACTGTCCTACAAGATCAAAGGCACCCAAGACTGAAGAAAACAAGGGAAAAGGAAAAATTGATGTCAAAAAGATAAGAAGGAAAATGAATAAGACTTGGAAAAATAAAGATGAGTGCAACACATCAAGTGGTGGGATCACTTCATCCAATGGGTCAAGTGATCACACTTCATCAAACTAAGCACAAGGAGTATATAAGGTTTGATTGCTAAAGTTCATAGTAGTTGGTTGTGGCATATAAGGTTTTCTCATATATATTTTTGATAATATTGTTAAGGAAAGTAGTACATTTTTTGTTAGAGATTTACCAAAAAATGTAAAGCCTAATAATGTTGCGTGCAAGGAATTATGTTATGGCAAAGTAGAAGAAAAGCTTCTTTCATAGCAAGAAGTTCACTACAATAGAAAAAATGGAGATTGTTCATACATATCTGAGTGGCCCCACTGAGACAAGAGGATTCTATAGTCAAAGGTACTTCATGATTATTGTTGATGACTTTACTAGGATGATGTGGGTAGTGTTCCTTAAAGAAAAATATGAAGCATTTGAGAAGTTTAAGTTGTTTAAGAATAGAGTTGAGAACAAGTCTAGATTGAAGATTAAATGTTTAAGATCTGATAGAGGTGGAGAATTTACCTCGAATGAGTTTAACACTTTTTGTGAAGTGAATGGGATTAAGAGGCAAATATTAGCTCCTAAGATGCTTGAGTTGAATGGAATTGGTGAGAGAAAAAATAGGTTTGTAACAAAAGCAACAAGAGCTATGATGTTTGAGAATGATGCATCAATTTTTTTTTGGAGAGAAACAATTAATATGATAGTGAATATAATGAAAATAGTACATATTAGAAAATGTACAAATAAGAAACCTTATGAACTATGGTTTGGACATGCAACATTAGTGAAGTCTTTCAAAATTTTTGGAAGTAAATGTTATATCAAGAGAGATGATGACATTGGTAAGTTTGATTCTAGAAGTGATGAAGGTATGTTCCTTGGCTATTCATTGAAAAGAAAATCTTATAGATGTTTTAATCAGAGAACCAAGACTATTGTTGAGAGTGAAAATGTAAAAGTGGATGAAAAGTTTGGAGTTAAAGAAAGAATGCTTGATTATAATTATGATGTTGAAGAAGATGATCCTAAACCTATCCAAGAAAATGTTCAAACTTTCTATGAGACTAAAAATGATTTGCAAAATGTCATTTAAGTTGTGGAACAAAGAGAGGAACCGAGATTTGAACCTAGAGGAGAAGTAAGGATTGAGTCAGTGATACCAACACTAAACAAAAATTTGGCAAAGAACCACCATGTTGATTAGATTATTACAAGCAAAGAAAAAGGAGTTATATAAAGAAATAGAGTTCATGAAGAATTTTTTGGCAATATGGTTAGTTAGATGTCTTAATGGTTGTCATTTATGGCAATATATACTCAACATTTTAGCTATGCATTTAGAGACAAAAAAATGTTTAAGTATTAGACAGTTTGCAGGAGTACAGTGAAAAGATCTTAATAGTATAGACGATGCATGAAGAATTAGCTTATGCATAGTTGAGAAAAGGTTTGTAACATTGTCATTATGATGTGTACTAGTGTGCATGTGTGTAAAATCAATACAACGCAAGTGACAGTAAGTTTAACTGTGCTGGTATTTAATAGTGTAGAACAAAGCATAGCAGAAAATAGAGTTGTATGACTTTAGGAATTATTTTTTGTTTCAAAATAATTACTAAGTCATGTTAATCTGACCTTTTGGATATTATTTTATATTATGTCAACTGTGTGAAGACATGGAAGCCAATTGAGCAACAATTTGTGAATGTGCAAGGTATAAGTAAAGATCTTATGTTGCACAAATAATGGGAAAGTGTGTTGCACAATGAATGTGTGTAATGTGCATATATTGTGGAAGTTGCATGACTAGATGTGATATGCAAACTATTGTGAGAACCATCTACGCGCCTTATGTGATGTGAAATCTGATGTAAGATCAGAGCAAGTGCAAGTTATAGCAGCAAGCAAGTATTGTATATATATCTATTCTGTGAAGGAACTAAATTGTATAATTGCATGTTAGGGTAGTGGGCTCTTCTTGCATATAGTGTAATTGATCTACCAACTCCTAATAGGGTTGTAGCAACTCCTAATAGGGTTGAGGCTTCTAACAAGGTCTAGTCCTCTAATAAGGACTCAAGACACTATATGTGCTTCACAGACTCCTAACATGGTCAATATCCTTAACATGATCCTATTGTTTAGTGAATCATCTAGTGGGTATAATGCCCACCAAGGTTTTCCCTTGGCCAGGGTTTCCCTAGTTAAAAAATAATGGTGTTATAAGTTCTCTATGTGTATAGTTATATTTACTATTCAAAATTGTTGGTTTACTTTCATATGCAAGTTATAAAGTAATTAACAATATTCAATTGTGGGAAAAAGTTTATAGAATACTAATTCACCACCCCCCCTCTCAGTATTATCTATTTCTAACAATTGGTATAAGAGCCTAGTTACTTTGAAGGGGCTTAACAACTTAGGTAAGATCCTAGTGAATATGGAACAATTGAAGAAGCTCTTGAACAGATTGATCTTCTTACTGAAGAGAGAGACAACTTAAAAGATAGATACAAAGATACAAAAGTTTACATTGGCAAACTAAAATATGATATTGATGATCTAAAATTTGGCAAGGAATCATTTTCATAGACTAGTGTTAATGATGATACAAAAAATCTCAAGAAAGAGAATAAGATCTTGAAACATGAGTTGAAAATTGTTGAACTAAAGTTGAGTCTTAAGACTAGTGTCAATAAGAGTGGACCTGATCTAAAATCTGAGAAGACCTTAGATCCCAATTAAGTCAAGTGACATCTAAATTATATTCTATTAAGATAGAGCATGCAGAGTTAGAAAAATACAACATCATTGTGAAAGGAGAGTTGACACAAGCTAAGCAACACCTAGAGAAACTTTACACAAGTTCTGAGAAAATTGATGAACATATATTTCATTAAAGACCTTCTTATGACAAGGCAAGCCTTGGATAAATTCTTGGAGAGAAGTCAACAAAGAAAGATGAGATTAGGATAGAACCAGATTCTATAGAAAAAATCCCTAAAGACAAGCTCAAGTGGTCTGATGAAGTTGAGAAAACTGAATTGATAAAGAAATTTGATGAACTTAGAATGATAGCGCAAGTTGAAGAACCTAAGCAAGAGAAATTCATCCAAAGAGGTAAGACATGAATTCAAAGTTAGATGTTTCATATGCAATGAAGTTGGACATATGAAGAGAGATTGCACAGATAAGTCTTTTAAACCTATTACTATTTTCTATTGTTATAATTGTCATGGTTATGGACATAAGGCAATAAAATGTAAGAAACCTAAGTTTGTTGATGATAATAAGAATAGTAGAATGTTTAGGAATACTAACCCTATAGGTAATGGAAGAAGTAGATCTCAAAGCAAATCTAATGATGGAGAGAAACATGATGGTGAGAAAAATAAGTTTGTTTGTTACAAATGTAACAATCCTGGACATATTGCAAGGAATTGTAGAGCACCTGAAAGTTAGAATGGGAATAATTAGAGGAGAAATCCACCTGTATGTCAATTATGCAATAAATTTGGACATACAACAAGATTTTGTAGAATGGATAGAGGGAACTTTAACAAGAACCCTAATCACATAAAGAATAATAATAGGAATGATAGAAGGAATGAAAATGGAGGCAACAATAGTCAGAAAGAAGCAATCAAGGAACATGTTGAGGAATTAAAAGAATCATTTGTGAAGGTTTGTAATCCAGAGAGTTCAAAAATAATATTGGAAGAGCAATTCTTTGATGCACTTGATGGAAAGTTGAAGTCATAGATTATTTGTGGCTCAACCTATTTGAATTAAGCTATTGTAGAAGCAATAGAGCATCAGTGGTCAGAACTGATGTTAAAGAATGAGTTAGAGATTGCATAGTTAACAAAAGGTAGAAGACATAGAGAGAAAGCTATGGTTTAGTGTGCAAGTCTTGATGTGATCAAAGTAAGCAAGAATTGTAAGATCAAGGTTATTGGTAAACAAAGACAATATTTTGAGTTTGTGGTAGATACACATTTATTGTATAGTGTAATTTGAAATGATTTAAGGTTCACAAACAAGATTTAATGTACCATTTGTTCATGCAAGGTGTCCTGAGCAAATTGAAGAGTGATTTGACAACAATTGAAGTGCAAAGCAAGTTTGTGAAGATGTAGAAACCCTAAAATCATAAATTTGATGTATTTTATGGAATATTGTATCTAGTTTCTTGAAGTATTTATAGTTATAAAAGAATGGATAGTCAAAGAGTGTATGATGCCAGTGACAGACCAAGGTATGAGTTCAAGGAACACCCATTTGTTTCTTTACTAGATGATCCTATAGGTGCATTTTCACAAGTTTTAGAAAATGTGTTACATGTAAAGGATATAAGGAATTATATACATTGCAAAATTGAGAGTATAGGTGATGAGGAGATTCACAAGGAATTACGAGTCATGTGTAATAATGACTTATCCCTGAAGTCTAAATATGTGCACCTTGAAGATTTGAATTTGGTGAAGTATATGTTCTACATAGAATTTGACAATCACAAATGGACTCGACTTATATTGAGTAGAATACATGATGCTATGTTCTGGTTAGGTGATGTGCATAGTGTCATTAACAATGAACTAATTCACAAGGTCACAAGATTTAGCAATGAAGGTTGTAATCCTGTTAATGAAAAAAGTGTTTGGAAAATAGTGGAGACAAACCTAAAAACCAAGTTTCACATAAGAAATATGAGGGTTAATCCTATTTAGGATAAAGGAGTCAAGTTGTTGACCAAAATCTTAGGGTACAAGTTGAACCATGGATCAAGGGTAAACTCTATACCAGCTGGATTCCTTCATACACCATCTGTGATGGCAGTTGAAAGGAGAAAAGTGAATTTGAATGACATTGTCAGAGTGCAGTTGTTGGACAATATTGCAAGGATAAAGAAAATAAAGAGCATGATATTTTTATTTGAGTCCCTATTGACTCATTTGTTCTTTTATGTTACTAAGAAGTTTCCTGGAGTAATTAATTAGGATAACCGTGAGTGCACAATGAATATTGTAACTAAAAGCTACATATCTAAACCTGAAAATGTTAGAGACATTGGTATTGACAAAATGATGAAGATTTTTCAATCTGAGATGAAACTGAGGTATAGGATAGATTCCTCTATGGTAGAGAAGTATAATGATGATTTGTGCTTCATGGTGGAAATTGATAACACATCCATGGAAGCAGTGATACTTAGAGTGAAATTTATTGAGCCTATGGGCTATGAGATGAGTGTTGAACTTATTGAAGGGTGTGCATAGATCATACTCGAGTTTGAGCATGAAAAATAATGTACTAGATAGGGAACATATGATGAAAGGTTAAGGATTGTAGAGTCTAAGTTCCATAGTAAGGTGAGGAAGAAGAAAGTAGAGAAGGAGATAGATTCCATACTTAAGGAATTTGGCATGACCAGGTAGGAATTCAATGAGATAAAGGGGATTACACTAGAGATGAAGGCCAATGGGTAGAAAAAAGTGTTGGTAGCAATACCTATTGTAGTAGCAAGATGTTCAGAAGGAGTAACAATGGCACACCCATGTGCACAAGCTCCAATTGCACGATATGCAACAGTTGTGCAAGTGCAACCTATAAGAGCAAGCTATGAGCAATCAAGGAGGCAGTTAGAGGTGGAAGCACCTACTAGATAGAGGAAGTCAGGGAGACTGGTGAAGGTTAAGCAAGAACCTGCATCTCAAGCAAAGAAAAGAGTAAAGTAGATCAACATTGGGCTTAGAAAAAGGAGGAAAACCATGCAAGTTAGCAGTTCTAAAAGCTCAGATGATGATGATGAAGACAAACCTATTGAGAAAGATGCTTAGTGTTGCCTAGATAATTTTTATATGAGAGAGTTAATTAAGTTAATTTCGAGAAGATGGAGAGAAAGAGATTAATTTCTACTATTAAAATATTTTCTCTCTCCTCATACTTTAACTTCTAGAGAGAAGTTTGGGTTTGAGTTTGGATTACTTTCTCTCCCTCAAAATTTTTTTGTCTCCCCATACTACCTCTCTCTATGTACTTTAACTTCTAGAGAGAAGTATGGGTTTGGGTTGCCTTCTCTCAAACAACACTTTCTCTCACCACGTACTCATCCTTCTCTCTCCATGTACTAAAATACTCTCTCACTACATACTCCAACTTTTTAACCTAATCCTAACCTAAACTTTCAAACCCAAGCTCCAACTTTAAAACAACTGCCAGTTGGAAATAAAATTCATAGATATAATCTTGAAGCTTGGTTTTATCTGTAGGGAAGTGCCAAATGATTCTTTGGACAACAATGAATAGGAAATTTTAAAGCCAACCTCCCTCAATCTAAGTGCTAATATCCCACATGCTTGTGCAATGGATTCGAGTATCTATTCTATTATACACATACAGTTTGAAGAGAAGTGAACCATTTGACAAAATGCCTAGATATGAAAATAAAGTGCAGAGCATAGAAAGAGCATAAACTATTTGACTAAATATCTTGGGAAGAGGTTGTTTCATGTGTGAGTTGATGGGAATGTTAGAGAGATGAGCCATGGTGGAAGACTATTGGTAGTAAGTCCAACTGTTTGTATTCCCTCATTTTCTAGCTAGCAGGAAATCATGGCTCCCCTATTTGGTCATGGCATTGATCAAATGGAACTTGACATGAAGAATTAAAACATTGGTTGTCAGCAGACATTTCAAAAAGGGAAATGATGGCGGTTACCTTCTAAGTTGCCCATGGGCATGTAGGGAAAAACCAACTACTTGCCAAGTGTTAATACCAATCAGAAGTATGAATGGTGAGGAAATAAATAAATCTTCTGTGTGTATTCAAAGATGAGAGCTTGCAAGTAGAGATAGAAGAAATGTAAACCTGACATAAAACCATAGACCAGGTGCATGACCTATTTGACAAATTGACCCTTCTTTCTCCATCGGTGACATCTAATCTAAAGTTGAATTATAGAGCACATTAACTCCTAGCCAAGGAAGAATATTTAACCCACATGGAAGGATCTTCCTTCACTTTTCCAGCCGTGAGATTTTATGGAACCATAGACAAGGCATGTGAACTATTTAATCAGTTGTTTTCAAGTCAATAAAACCACATGCATAAAGTTTTGAAATGATAACATTGGCAGGCATACAAACTATTTGATAATACGCCCAGTGCAAGGTTTGAAGTGCCTTACTTGTAGATGTAATGTAGAATTACCTGTGAGGTGCTAGAATGATCATTGTTCAATGGTTTTCGTGAACGCCAAGCTTGATCCCTGAGATTCACAATTCAAAATGAAATGACATTGTGGAAAAGATGACATCCAACTGTGTGATGAAATTCTTGATGAAAGTTTAGTATACCAACTAATAGATTCACACAATGCACAATGAATAGGTGATTCATATGTGGCATGCCAAACATTTTAGAAAATGCTACAAGTACATAAGCTTCCAGAAATAATGACTAAGTGCAATTGGACATTGGCACTTTTCCCTAACCAATGATACACAATGGACCACTTATGCTTCAAATGTTCATCACTTCATTGAAGGAATTGCTCATAGGCTGAATTTGAAGGTACACATATTTTGGTGTATGGTTATACTCTATGGTATGGATAGAGATTTTATAGTGGGATGACTATAAAAGTACGAGCAAAGAAGAAGTAGGTAGAAGGCTACCTCAATGAAATCAGAATTGTGGTCTCTTCTTTGAAGTAGATTTTTAATTGCCTTACAATGAAATGAGCATTGTAGTCTCTTCTCTAAAGTAGATTTTTAATTAGCTTACAATGAAAAGTGACTTATCTCACTTATTGTAACTGGATTTAGGGTCTAGAATTTTTATTGATATGAGTTAGAGTTAGAGTCAGTTTTCAAATGTGTGCCAAATTCCAAACTCTAACTTTTTGAGTGGTTATGAACCCAAAAAGTTAGTTAAGCTAGAATGGCTATAAATTATTAAATTTCAATGTATTAAGGAAATTTTTGGACTTGAAGATGGGGAACACTTATGCTTTGATAACAAAGAAATTTTTGGAAAGTGTGTACAATTGTTGTTCTTGTAATCAATCATTTCGTACATTCTCGGTGCTAAAAAATAAAAGAAAGTACATTTGATGTTCTCTTTCTAATGAATCTAGATTGTTGAAGTGTTGATTCATCATATGAGTATTTTCATGGTATGGTGCGAGTATTCATGAATCACTGAATTAGCATTATGTTAGTGATAGCTCTCAAGGGTAGTTCTTTATAGCTTTCATTAACAATTTACATTTTTTTATGGAAACATTGAAGTCATGTGGTGCATTCACTATCAGTGGTTTCCTTTTTAATTTTAAAGTTATAATCATCTTTATTGAAAAATATTTTTTTTAATCTTATGAAGGAGCTGCCCCTCTAAACACAGAGGAAGGCCAGATATCAAGGGCCTATCCAACTATTGGAGACATCGATTTGCCACACACTCCATTGGGCTAAATCACATATTTTCTAAGTGACAAATATGTTTACCAACACGTAGGAAGCCAAGATAGCCATAGGAAAGAAGTCATGGAAACCAAAGGAAGAGAATTTGAACATGCAAATTATAAATGATGACAATTTTGTTTAGTTGAATAAATTTTATAGCATGTATAGCGGTATGGATAAGAGGCAATTAGAGAATGTCATAATAAGAAATATGATTATGAGGAATAAGAGATTCTATAGCATTCAAAATAAGATTCCTAAAGACCTATACACTAGGCTGATCAATAAAAAGAGAAGGGTAGTAGAAGAAGATTAGAATATGAGGATCACATCCATAAATAAGTTATGTGATGATGAATCAAAAGAGGAATTTGAGAAATTTTGAAGGGTATTAAGCCCTTTTTGAGGAATAAAAGAAGATAAATTCTTTTGATCGAAGGAAATTATGCAGAGGTAAGGCAAGAAATAGAGGAGGCTATAGTAAAATGTATGTCCTCAATACCTAAGGAGAATGTGCAAGAAAAGGCTGATATTCCAGTATATGTATAGGCAGATACACCTTCCAATAAAGAGGAAGAGGAAAAAGGGACACATCAAGCACTTTCTCCACCTCATATTGTTATGGGTACTAAATTCATGCAAGAGGATAGTGTAGAACAAGAATCTTAGTGTGCAAAGAACACTATCATTAAAGCAAACATTCACAAACTAAAACTATATTCACATATGAGATTAGACAAAAGAAACAATTAGAGAATGCAAACCCAAAAAAGGAAAAACTCCATGCTTCCTTGATTTTGTAGATGTGTCCTTTGATGTGGATGTATGCTCAAATGCTCAAAGTTGCTTCAATGGTGGAGATGGATAATAGCAAATTGGTAGCTTTGTGAGCTCTCAATTTGGCATTATAAGGGTATGGGTATGGCTTTTGGCTCTCAAAAGGGCATGGTAACTTTAGCTCAAAGATTGTTGATGAAATGGCTTGGGATGGGATTCAATTTATAGGCTAAGGGGTAGAGGGATGGAGGGCTTAGATGCAAGGATGGATGAAGGCTTAAAGAGGGCTAAGATGCACTCAAAGGAGAGCACATGGATTGTGCTTGTTTAGCACCAATGGGAAGGTGACACTTGTCACAAGGAGGATGAGTGTGAGAGGGTAGGGTAAAGGGTTGGTTAAAGGCATGATGAGTGGGGTTGAGTATGTAAGAGGGATGTAAGAGGAATGAGTGTGGAAGAGGGAAGAGTGTGGAAGATGGGTGTAAGAGTCATGAGTGGGCTTGTAAGAGTCTTTTATGTTTTGTAAGAGCACTCATGACTTAGTGGTTGGGTTTTTTTGAGGGGAGACTTTAGTTTGGATTAGGAAAGTCTTAAACTTGTTTAAGGAATGTGACAACATTAGGGGGTGGATTAGGCTTGGGTTTAGGATTAGATTAGGGATGTTAGAGATGTACAAGTGGATGACATTAATGAGGGTGGGTGAGTTAGTGGCTAAGCTTGGTTAGTATGGGTGGATGGGGTGGATTAGGCTAAATGGAGGATTAGAGATAGGTTAGGGGTTTTTTAATTTGAGGATTTCATTTATCAAATAGATTTATTTAATAAATGGGGATTTTTGGAATTAGATAGGAGAAAAGGATTTAATTGATAAATAATAGATTATTTGATTTATCAATTAGGACTATAGATGATTAATTAAATTAATCAACTAGGGGATGACAAAGGATTAATTAAATAGAAATTTAATTAATAATGCCTTTTTAGATAACTAAATAGGATTACTAAAATAGTGTAATCAAATTTAGGTGTCTACATTTTGCCCCTCTTTGACATAGTGTTGAGACAACACTATTTCAAAGAAGTTTGAATGAAGACGACACGAGGAAGATGTTTTAGCAACAAGGTTGCCCCAGTCTCGGATAAGAAGAGGAGAGACTAGACTTAGATGATGCCCCCTCAAGAAGGCGACGGGGAGAGAAATGAGGCTCGACGACTTCTTGAAAAGTACAAGAAATTGAGATGAGCTAAGACACAGGTTGGCAAAGAGAAGGGGCTGAATTAGCTCAAACTCTCACTACAGGAGAATGATAAAGGGAAATCAGAGGCACAAAAGTAAAGCAAGCTTAAGACTTTCCAGGATTGGGGGGGGGGGGGGGGAGATGGAGGAGCGGAGTGCTATAAAAGGAATCCATCATAGGGAGATGGATGATAGAATGATATAGATGATGCAACAGGATTTTAAAGAGTCAGATTGGCGAAAGATGGGTTTCGGAGATCCCTAGGACTAGGATTGTGGATCTCGAAAGATGAGGCTAGGTGGATTGATTTGATTGGTGGATCCCTAAGACTAGGATTGTGGATCCCTAAAGCTAAGCGTGAGGAGTGATTCAAAGAGATACTGATGCATAAGCTGGGGTAGGAGCGAGAGATGCAGAATATAGATGGGGGATAATGGAGATGAAGGGAATCCATTGAAGCTTTTTGAGCGGGGGGATACTTCAAAGAGAAGTACCACCATGTAGTTGAGCACTAGATTTTCTATAGGATTGTTGGTTAATTTCTAGGGTTACCAAGAACATCAAGGCCTTTTTACCAACTGTCTAGAGGACTGACAAACTGACTCAAAACAAACACACAAGGATTGCCCCAGTATCACACATGAATCCCAGAGGAAGCAATGTGGAAACGACACTAGGTAACCCACAAGCAGAAAAAGAAAACAAGCAAAAGACCTGATCAAGATCTTACGCTCTAATTGCCCCATTCGTAGCATACCATGATATAGAAGATCGTGGCAACCTTGAGGAGGGAACAAGGAGATTGCTTGGAAAAGATATTTCAAGACCCAAAAGGGAAGATCCCAAATCAAAAGAAAGTGAAAATCCAAAAGAGAACTGTTTGCCAACGAGATGGGTAGGATGAGGTACTAACGGACCAAGATCAGACATGAGGAAAGCTATATCCTACAAGGATCTATCAGAGAGCACCTAAGCTGATGGATCTGGATGAGTGATGTGTCTGGCAAGCTGAACTAAGAAGGATAACACTTTGGTGACAGGAGATCTAGCTAAAGGATGCATTGGAATATCTAACCAAGGTGTGCGATGTGTGCAAGATGTTGACCAAGGATGAACTAACACGAAAGTCGGATAGATACAATGATACTAAGCTAAAGAGGATATACAAGCTGACAGACCAAGATATGTTACAAATGTAAAAGTTTGTTCATGTTTTGGTTTTTTGTGAGATGGAAATATTTGTGAAGGATGGGATGTCTATAATAGTTGATAGGTGGATAGGTAGATGGTTTGTGAAAAGCTTAAGGAAAATGGGATTCTATGTGTGCATGTGATAGGATACAGGCTAGGATACAAGATTATTTACAAGCTGGAATATGGTACAAGCTTTGGACAAGATTCGAATATATACAAGGTATGGTACAAGATTTACAAGGTATAATACAAGCTTTGGTACAAGATTTACAAGCTGTACAGGAGGTATTGACAAGCTCCATCAGATTTTGGATATTTGATTGGAACACCAAGGGAACAAGCAGGTGTTTTATGGGATGGTGGGTGGATGGATGAGGGATAGGATAGTGATAGATAATGGATTAATCTTTAGCACACAAGGCACCTGAATTACCAGGTTTTCACCAAGGTACCTATCCAAGGCGCTTGAATTGCCAAGTTTTCACCATTGGACGCTTATTTCTCTTTACTATTTTTTTTGTATTTTTTCAAAAGCTGGGTATACCAAGGATCTTCAAGCATAGAACTTCTTGAGATGAATGATGTTAGTGGGATCATTCAAGAGTTCTCCTTCTGGTGTAGATAATTGATAGGCTCCAGAGCCAACGGAGGTAGTAACCACATAGGGACCAAGCCATGTAGGTTCAAACTTGCCTTTCTTTTCTCGATCTATGTGGACTTTCATATTTTCTTTGAGGACCATGTCACCTGGCTGAAAGTGTCGTGGGATCACCTTCTTGTTGAAATTCCTTTTGAGATGAGTTTGGTAGACTGTGAGATGGACATAAGCTTGTTGTCTCTTCTCGTCTAAGAGATCTAGCTGGGTGAGTCGAGCTACTTTGTATTCTTCATCTGAGATTTTCTCTCGCAAAGATATGCGTAGTGAGGGAAGTTCAACTTCTATAGGTAATACCGCTTCGACACCATAGACTAGGGAGTATGGAGTTGTGCCTGTGGATGTACGGAAGGAAGTTCAATAGGCCCATAGAGCTGGATTTATTTGAAGGTGCCAATAATGGCCGGAATCATTGACAACTTTCTTTAGGATTTTGAGGAGGGTTTTATTAGTTGCCTCTACCTGGTCGTTACCTTGTGGGAAATATGGGCTAGAAAAGCGGTGATGGATGCGGAGGGAAGTGCATAATTCTTCCATGTTGAGATTTTCAAAGTTACCTTCATGGTCAGTGAAGATGGTGGATGGGATGCCGAAGCGGCAAACAATGTGGTACAAGATGAACTTGGAGACTTGAACTCCTATAGCTAAGACTAGGGGGACTACTTCCACCCACTTAGTGAAATAGTCTGTAGCTGTTATTATCCATTTATGTCCATCAGATGAGAGAGGGGTGATAGTTCCAACTAGATCAAGGCCCCAACAAGCGAAAGGCCAAGGTGGTGCAATAGGCTGTAGATCTTGTGCTAGAGCGTGCACAAGATTTGCATGCTGCTGACATGGGAGACACTTTCTGACAAAGTCACAAGAGTCTTCTTCAATGGTAGGCCAATAGTAGCCTGCTCTAAGAATTTGTTGTGCTAAGACAATACCACTCGTGTGGGCACCACAAAGTCCGGAATGTACTTCTTTTAATGCCATCGCGGCCTCATTTTTATCTAAACATCGAGAGAGAGTATCGTGATAACCCCGACGATATAGGGTATTGGCTATGATAACATAGCGGGATGATTTTCGAATAAGGTTCTGGCATTGGGTGCATGTGAGGTGAGGGGATATGATACCATCGTTAAGGTAAGCGTGAATTTCATGGTACCAAGGGGATTGGGGACCAACCAAGATACAAACACGGTTTGAATCCTCATTCGCATAAGCGGGTGTGAGGAGCTGCTCAACTAAAAATTCATACTGCATAGCGTCTTGGGGAATTTCCAAGAGTGAGCCGATAGTGGCCATGGCATCTGCTGCTTTATTTTGCATTCGTGGCACTTGTGTAAACTGAAGCTTTGTAAAATGCTAGGTCATCTGATCAATTAGCTCTTAGTAGGGTAATAGCTTTTCATCTTTGGTTTGATATTCATTTAAGACTTGTTTGATGATGAGTTGGGAATCACCAAAGACTTGTAACTCAGTGATATTCCATTCTACAACTATCTTTAATCTTGCTACAAGAGCTTCATATTCTGCTATATTGTTGGTGCTAGGGAATTGTAGCTTGAAGGCTTTTGGAATGTAATCTCCTTGAGGTGTAACTAATAATATTCCTGCCCCTGATCCATGAGAGGTGTATGAGCCATCAAAATAAAGCTTCCATGGGGGCTGTTCTTCAATTAGGTAGATATGCTCATCTGGAAATTCTGTGAGCAAAGGATATGCATCTACTAGAGGTGCATCAGCTAGGTGATCTGCTATAGCTTGCCTTTTGATTGCCTTTCTGTCCACATACTGGATGTCAAACTCACTTAGTAGCATAGCCCACTTTGCTAGCCGACCTGTGAGTGCTGTTCTAGAGAGCATATACTTGAGAGGATCAATCTTAGAGACTAGTTGGATGGTATGACTTAGCATGTAGTGGCGAAGCTTTTGAGTTGAGAAAACAACTGCCAAACAAGCTTTTTCCATAGGAGTGTAATTGAGTTCATAACCAACTAGGGTTCTACTGATATAGTAGATGGCTCTCTCTCTGCTATAATCATCATGTTGTGCTAGAAGTACCCCTAGAGCAGTAGGTGTTGCTGATATATACAAGATCAAGGGACGACCGGGAACTGGTGGAACCAAGATAGGGGGATTGGTGAGATACTGCTTGAGCTGATCAAAGCTGCGCTGACATAAAAGATCCCACTTGAAGTTCTCATTCTTCTTTAGCAAGTGTGAAAATGGTGTACACTTATCTGCAAGTTGGGAGATGAAGCGCCGGACAGATTGAAGTTTTCCCTAAAGAGAGCGAAGCTGTCGTAGTGTCTGGGGAGGAGGCATGTCTAAGATAGCCTTGACCTTTTTGGGGTCGATCTCTATACCTCATTTAGAAACTATGAAGCCTAGAAGCTTGCCAGATGTGACCCCAGAGACACACTTCTTGGGATTTAGCATGAGATGATATTGGGCCAACCTATCAAAGACTTTTTCCAGGTCAGCAAGATGATCCATGAAGGTGTGAGATTTGACTAGGATATCGTCCACATAATCTTCCAAAATGCTATGGATAAGATCATGGAAAATGGCTGTCATAGCTCTTTGATAGGTAGCCCCAACATTCTTTAGGCCAAAAGGCATCATGGTGTAGCAAAAGATTCCCCAAGGGGTAGTGAATGCTGTCTTATGCTGGTCCTCTTCTGCAATCTTGATCTGATTATACTCGGAAAATCCATCCATAAGGGACAAAATTTCATGTCTAGCTGTAAGATATACAATCATATCTATGTTGGGCAAGGGAAAATCATCCTTTGGACAAGCTTTGTTAAGATCTCTAAAATCAGTGCAGATTCTGATATCACCGGAAGGCTTAGTGACAAGGACCATGTTGGAGATCCATTCTGAGTAGTCGATAGGTCGGATAACCTTAGCAACTAACATTCTTTCTAGTTCAGCTTTGACTAGTAATGCCACCTTGGGGTGCATTTTTCTAAGCTTTTGTTTGACGGGCTTGATCTTTGGATCGACTACAAGATGATGAACTACAAGCTTTGGATCAAGTCCCTGCATGTCCTGATATGACCATGCAAATCGGCCAATGTTCTCTCGTAAAACCTCAAAGATGAGGTCAGCTTGGTCTTGTGATAGGGATGTAGCAATGTGAACAATTCTAGGGATCTCTGAAGAACCAATGTTGACTTCTCTAGTATCCTCTATTAGAATAGAAGACACCTCTGGTCGATTATCTTGAGGAGGCAATACTAAATCCTCATGTTCTGCTTGTGGCTCTGGATTTTTTTGCTGAAGGGTTCTCTTCGCTGCCTTAGCTAGTCCCAGATTTACCTTAGTTTCAGTTTTGGGTGTATCGAAACTAGGTTGGGGATTTTCTCCAAAATACCCCTTGGGATCTAGCTTGTAGATGTAAGCAGAATCTGGCTTTGTCTTCTTATGAGGAGTTTCGGCTCCCATGAATCTTAGAAGCACTTCCTCTGATGTGAAATCATCAATATGTATGACACTTGGTTGGTCCCAATCTATGAGTTGTGGATGAGCGAGTGGTAGGTCAATGAGATGGATGGATAGTTCTCGGAGAACAGAGTCTCCTAGGAAGATTTGGTCTGGGATATCGTCGTAGGCTCTCTTTTCAACTTCCTCAGGAATGTCTTCAATTTCAACAAGGTCGCGGTGGATGTTCAAAAAAGCGTGACCATTCTCGTTGGTGCCCCCAGTTGTGGGTATGCCAAAGCCAAGACCTGACTTCATTTCCCAATTATGTGCTTCGATGGGACATTGCATGCCCCTTTCTTCTGGTCCTAGTCCACCTCCTTGATAGTTCCATTTTTCAGTGATGAGCTTATGTTGTTGGGGATACTTCTAGCTGAAGTGATCAAGGTGTGCTTGATTTCTTGGAGGTGCATCCTTATGTAACCAATTGTTGATATCTGGAGTGAGCTCCTCATGAAGAGGGGTTTTTGAGGACACAAAGGTGGTTGGGCCAAACTGTTTGTATCGAGGAGGTGGAATCTCCTTAGCTTTGTGATATGTTGGCCATCCATGGGTATGTGGATCAAGTGGGATTGCTCCGACAACAAATGCATCTGATAGACTATATTCTCCACAACCTTTGTTGTTGATCTTTACAGTAGATAGGGTGGAGGCGAGGATGGTTTTTGCATCATTACAAGTGTGGGATGAGCTGGCGATGGCTGTGCTGATGTCTATTCCAGGGCAATGGTTTGTATATGAAGCTTCAACCGCATTGCAGTAAGCAAAGGGTTCTGGATCGGCATGGATGGTTACCTCAGTGCTCTGATGAGGAAATTTGATGCATTGATGGTAGGTGGATGGAACGACCTTCATAGCATGAATCCATGGGCGACCGAGGAGGATGTTAAATGGTAGGTTTAGATCAACAACATGGAAAACTGTCTCTTGGATGACTGGCCCAACCTTGATTGGTAGCAAAATAGTCCCTTCTGTGGTCCTTTCCAAGTTGTCATAAGCTTTGATGGTGATAACCTCACTGATCATATCTGCCTCAGTATACCCAGCTTGTTTTATGAATTTTAGGGTGCAAATGTTCAAGGCTGATCCATTATCTATCATTACTCTTTTCACGGCAAAATTGGATACCATTATGGCTATGCGAAACGGAAGGGTGTGATCTGGCTCAACCACGGGTATGTCGGGGGGTTTGAAAGATAGGGCACATGAGGATGAAAGGTGTCCAACAAGATTATGAAAATTAGTAGCATTGATATCATAAGGGACACAGGATTCTATGAGAGAACTGTCAAGGATGTCTTTGTACACAGGACTAGTGCGGAGAAGGTCTAAAATGGATATTTGGGCTGGCATGTTCCCAAGGTGTTCCAAGATATTGTACCGACTTTTTGATGGAGCTGATGGTGCTGATGAAACTGGTGGGCCTGCGATGTTAAATCACGCTCTTCGAGTGGTGACCACACACTCATTGTCTGGTCCTCGGATATTGATAACATTGACAGAAGGCTCTTTCTCAGATATACAACCTATAAGGCTACCATAGTCTATATAGGATGAAGTGTGGTCATTGTTCTTCCCATGCTGTTGGTTTGGCTGGCGATTGTTGGTGTTGTTTTGGATAGGTGCTTTTCCAGGATTTTGGTTGTTGTGTGGAGGAAAAGCATTTTGATAAATCTGTAAGCCTGCATTGGGAGAGGTTTGGGCACCAACAATGATTTCCTTCTGATCAATGAGGTCCTGCACATAGTCTTTCAGTTTCATGCATCTGAGGGTGGTGTGACCATTTACCCTATGGAACTTGCAATACTCATTGTCCTTGTACCATGCAGCTTTGGATTGGCTTGGATCAATTTGCTAGGTAGGAGGAAATTTGATGAGGTTTTTCTTAGCCAATTTCTCAAAAATAACATCCAATGGCTCACCAAGGGGTGTATAGTTTCTAGGTGCAGGTTGGAATCTGGGCTTTAGCCCTGCAGCTACATTGATGGCATTAGCTTGATTGTTAGACCCTTGAAAGTTGGGTCTTGTATTGTGGTTTTGATAGCTTTGGTTATTTCATTGTTGGTAATTGATAGCTTGTTGGTTGTTTGTTTGATATGGTGGGTTAGACTGGTTTTGAGAAGGACCAACGATATTCACATGTCTGGTGTCAGTAACCCCATCTGTTGCAACATGCTTGTTTTTGTTCCAATACCTAGACTTGTCATTGGAATGTGATTGATTTTGGTTGGCCTCTTTGTAAATATTTACCACACCATCTTTGATGAGTCCTTGCTCAAGAATCATTCCTTTCTCTTTGATATCCTTATAGGTCTACAAACAGTTCATGGTCATGTGGTGAGCCAAGATGGGATGTGCATTATCAATAAACATTTTCACCACATGGCATTCTGGCAAGGTGCAGGATATGCGGGTGGTAAGGGTTTGCCATCTTTGCAGGTATTCGGCAAGGCTTTCTCCACCTTTTTGCTTGGTGTGGACAAGATCAACTATTGATAGCTCTGTTTCAACAAGATGGGCATATTGGGCTACAAATGCCTTAGATAATTCAGCAAAGTTTTTAATTGTGCCATAGGGGATTCTATAAAACCATTCAAGAGCTGGTCCAGCCAAGCTTTTGGGAAAAAGGCGCAAGAGGAAGACATCATTTTATGCCACGTCCTGGAAATGCATGTAAAATTCTTTGATATGTGTGACAGGGTCTCCTTTTCCTCTGAATTTGTCAAATTTAGGTACCTCAAAGTGTTTGGGAAATGGTGTCATGGTAATGGCTTTGTCAAATACACATTCTCAAACTTGAATGTCTTTGGATCATTCCCTTCTTGGATGGCTTTCAGAGCTGTCTTCATTTGCTCCCACTCTGAATTGATAGGTGATGGTTGGGGTGCCCCCAATGTAGGAGTGCCTTGAGGTAGGTATGTGCTGGATGGGGCCACTAAATATGGATGGCTGTGAGGGATTTGCTAATAGGGATTGTACATTGTTTGGGCAGCTGCATGGTGGATGATGGATTGTTGAGGGGGAGGTGGCGCATATTGCTGCATGTGCTGCGAGGCTTGCTGTTGATATGGGATTTGAGGTTGGGATTGAGGAACATAAGCTGGCTGTGGGATAAATGGATTGCTTTGTGGGAGTAAGGTATAAGATGGTTGTGAGGCTTGGGGAAAGGATCGGGGGGCTTGTGGGGTTTGACCAATATATGTGGGTTATGCCCCCATTTGGGATGGTATCTGTAAATAATTGGTGGTTGGCTGGGGTGGTGGATTACCTCCTAGAAGTGGCATTGAAAAGTAGTTGGTAATTGGAGGTAATGGATTAGTTGGTGGTGGAGGTGGTGGGAATTGAAAGCTTGGGAACGGAACTGATGGGGTTTGATGGCTTTGTGGCTAGATTTGGAAGCTTGGTAGAGTGGTGGTGGGAGTTGGGGTCACTTGGGAGCTTGGTAGAAGATTGGCAGTAGCTTGTGGGATTTGATAGCTTTGTGGAGTGAAGGTAGTAGCTTGTGGATTTGTGGCTGATGGTATTGAGTTCCCAAGACCTAATGGAAATGATGGGATTGTGCTTTGGGCTATGGTGAACAAGCTAGGGGTGATGAAAGGTAGATTACTTGGCCCCATAGGTGGCATCCCTGTTGTATGTTGCTGAGGTTGGCCAAAGATGCTAGCACTGATTTGGGAAATGGGTGGATTTGGAAGGCTGGGTTGGGGAGCAGCAACAATAGTGAAAGGGGTGAACGGTGAGGTGTTTTGGGTAAAGGGGGTTTGGAGTGGAGAGGTATGAACCAAAGATGGAGTGGTGGTGGCTGGGTTGGCTTGTGGCATGGAGATTTCAACTTGGGTGGATGATGGTATGTTTGGGTCTGTTGGGTCATATGGATTGGCTGGAGGCTCTTCTTTTGGAATATATTGAGGATATTTTGGATCATAAGAGCCTATGGGTGGTGGCAGCTACCCAAACAACAGGTGAGATGGATCTGATAATGGAGGGGGTCTTCCAAAGTCAAAGGTTCCTACATTGTCCCTTCAAAAATTAGCCATGATTGTCTCTTTGTTTTTGTCTATAATGGCGTTTACCAATACTGCATTTCCTGGTTGGTTCATGAAAGCTTCAATGTCAGTAGGTGATGGCATAGCTTGCTCTGGGTTGAAGGATGGCTGAGTGCTCAAGGGGGGTGAGGCTGTTCGATCCAAATGATAGGGCTCTATTGTTTCTTTCTTCTTGGCTAAGCGAGTGACGGGTGGCATGAAAAATGCTCCTAGGGATGAGATGCAATAATGCTGATGGATGCAAAAGGGGGAAGGCTTTTCTATGCAAATGATTTCCTAGGTTGAGGCAAAGCTATATGAAAAAACCTAAGGAGGATTGGGTAGGGGATTCTAACTTCAAAGATATGTTGTCAAAGCACAAAAGGTCTGCTTTCCTATGTGCAAGCTTGGTGGTGATTGTGTCAACTTAAGGATAGACTAATGATCCTTTAGGAAGAACACGAAATTGACCACTCGCGGATCCCAACCTTTAGCTCAAGGTGATGAGGGATAACAAGTGACAAAGCTAGATTACCCTAGACAAAGCTCTGTCAAAGGGATAACCTTGGTGAGATTGGTGGATTTGGAAGATTTTAGGAATGGCAAACTTTTAGCAAGGTGACAACAATTTTGAAAGCTTAGATGTGCAGATTTTCGATTACTGGCTAGATGGTATGATTCTAAATGAGATGGATGAGCTAATAATGCTTAAGGGGATAACCTAAGATGGCTAGCTTTTCTACAAAGATGACTCTAAAGTGAAGCTTATCCAAGAAGATGTGGAGAAACAAGGGTGTCTAATCATAGAAATCATGCCTAGTTGGTAAGGCATAAGCAAGATTAACTCCTGGATGTTGGCTAAATTTGATGGTGCACTCTAACCAGGCCTCTTGAAGTGCTTCGTCGGTAACTTTGTCCTCTGCTTTGTGGAGTTTGGCAATTCGTGGGCTTGGTGTTATTTCTTTTCTCTTGGCTGAAAGTTCTTGGTATGCTAGAGATGGCTTGAGTTTGACCTTGTGAAACTTTTGTTTGGGTTTGGGTTGTTCTGACATAAATTCTTGAATTTGCTTGGCTTTGAGAAAAATCTTAGTTGTTTTGCTTCAACTTGTTCAACTTCTAAAATAGGCAGTGACTATGCTAAGTGTGCCCTAAGCTAGGATTGACCAAGTTTGGCAAACATTCATTCAACAAGTAAAATAAAAATAAGAAATAGATAGGAACACCCAGATAGAATTTTGTGGTTCTCAGAATGTGATACTTGCGCCGAGGAGTGTGTATGTTCTACAAATGTTTCGATCAGTCACTCCAAACACATTAACATCCTGGATGGTTTTCTGCAAGGTTGACAATTGGTTTAGCTAGGGAGTCCTCGATATACGCAAGGTACGTGAGGCCCAAATCCGTAGATGAGACCAAAAGGATGTCACACAGTCGAGAGGAGCGGTAACCCACTTCTCCTCTTTCAATTCTCAAGGGTATAAAGTTCCTTGAGGCTTAGACCGAATGACAAAATCTTGATCCCAAGAGAGGTGTCTTTCGATTCACCTTCCGATTCTTATACTCCGCCGGAATGCTGGAGTTGAGGTCGTCCAAGGGGTGATGAAATCCCCAAGTAGGCCTCCTAAAAAGAAATAAGGTTTTGGATCCTAATCTTATGCACCCGAGATGGCCTCGAAAGATGACAAGGGGAGAGAAGACTTGGATGACCTTGGGCTAAAAAACATGCTTGTTCTTTTACCAACTGACTCTTATGTGTGCTAATCTAGACTTTGCAAGCACTTATGTTTAAGAGACAATGTTCAATTCCAACTTGAAGTGCCAAAAAAAGTAAATCGATCGAAGAATGCAAACAATAAGAAGAGTTAGGGTCAACAAAAGAAAACTTGCGCGCCCGGAGGCCCTCCACGTCAAGTATCGATTAATTTTTCTTTAAGGCATTCAAGATTGAGTGTGAGTTTGTTTTAAGCCCGAAACAAAAGTGTGTGAGATTCAATTTCAAGCGCGTGCTCGAAGGATCTCCACGTCAGTTGTTGTTCAATTTTAGTGCCCAAACTTGAAGTGTGATCGATTTAATCTAGAGTTTTGGCCATTTAAGAATTTTGATAAAGTTAAAACAAACGTTCAAAGGCCAAGTGAGTGAGTTAGATTGTGGAACATTTAACACCTTTTTAAAGTAGACCCATCCCCATAAATGGTGCTGAGATTGCAACCAATGGTTAATATTTGATGGGTGATTAGAAAAGAGGTGAGTCCAAGGAACTACTCAAATTGATTTTTGTAAATTTGTATTTTAACTTAACAAAGTTTCTTAAATGTCAAAAAATCAAACTTTACCTAGATTGCATGTGGAAAAGAGATTTGTTTTGTTCAATTTTAGAAGCTCCAAATGAAGTGTTTGATATTGCAATGGTTAATTGATCCTTGGCATTCAAGATTGGATTTGTTGTTTTAAGCATGCATTCCAAGGGAAGTTGATTTTAATCCATGACATTCAAGAGTGTGTTTTGAGCAACATTCATTCAATGGAAAATGTGTTTAACCATTCAAGTTCATTTTTTAGCAACATGCATTCAAAGACAAATGGTTAAGCATTCAAGTTCATTTTTTAGCAACATGAAAACCTGCAAGAAACATGGTTAGTGGTTCCATATGTGCTCCAACCTGCAATGAGACAAAAAAAAAAGCAATTTAGTTAGCTAGCCAAAATCTTCAAAAATGAGAGCTTAACTATGGAAAATTTTTTTAAAAACTTTTTTTGCTGTTTTCCCTACGCGTAAAAATGCTTAAAATGGTCTAAATCCTATGGAACCACTAAAAGTCAAATTTTGATTTATACTCTTTTTTTTTTTTTAAAGCTACAAAGTGCAGAAATAAAGATTTTAAAACAGAAATGCCACATAAGCAGACAGAAACGACAGTCTATCAAGCGGAGACACCAAAATACGTAGACACTAAAATGCGAAGACGCTAGTATTCAGAGACGACAGGTCAAATTTTGCGGCGCAGAAAATATGTGACAAGCGGAGACGTCGGTTTGCGCAGATGTTGATTTTTGCAGACGACGATTTGGGTTGGCGGCGGCAGAGACGACAGAACAGGTTGCGGAGACGACAGTGTAGCTAGCAGAGACGCGGATCTGCGGAGACGACGGTTGAGGATGCGCAGATGATAGTCTAGTGGTAGCACCGACAACAGAAAACCAGGCTAAGACGCCAAAATGCAGAGACTTCGATTTGGTTGCGCAGACGACAAAGTAGCCGGCGAAGACGACAGTTTGCAGGCACAGGCGCAGATGCCAAAATTGCAGAGACGACACTGCGTGAAAAAAAAGTTGAAAAACGCAAATTTTTTTCAGAATTTTTCAAAATTTTTTGCTACTTTTGGATTTTTAGATGGTATTTCTTCTTCCTAAGTGTGTTCTTTAACCTGCAAAAACAAGCAAAACACCCTACAACATACTCAAACAACAACAAACATTAGATGGTTAAAAAAAAATGACATATAGATGAAAATGGATGATTAAATGACCCATAGTGGGGTCCCACCGGGCGTGCCAAAATGTAGAACAAGAATCTTAGTGTGCAAAGAATATTATCATTAAAGCAAACATTCACAAACTAAAACTATATTCACATATGAGATTAGACAAAAGAAACAATTAGAGAATGCAAACCCAAAAAAGGAAAAACTCCATGCTTCTTTGATTTTGTAGATGTGTCCTTTGATGTGAATGTATGCTCAAATGCTCAAAGTTGCTTCAATGGTGGAGATGGATAATAGAAAATTGGTAGCTTTGTGAGCTCTCAATTTGACATTATAAGGGTATGGGTATGACTTTTGGCTCTCAAAAGGGCATGGTAACTTTAGCTCAAAGATTGTTGATGAAATGGCTTGGGATGGGATTCAATTTATAGGCTAAGGGGTAGAGGGATGGAGGGCTTAGATGCAAGGATGGATGAAGGCTTAAGGAGGGCTAAGATGCACTCAAAGGAGAGCACATGGATTGTGCTTGTTTAGCACCAATGGGAAGGTGACACTTGTCACAAGGAGGATTAGTGTGAGAGGGTAGGGTAAAGGGTTGGTTAAAGGCATGATGAGTGGGGTTGAGTATGTAAGAGGGATGTAAGAGGAATGAATGTGGAAGAGGGAAGAGTGTGGAAGATGGGTGTAAGAGTCATGAGTGGGCTTGTAAGAGTCTTTTATGTTTTGTAAGAGCACTCATGACTTAGTGGTTGGGTTTTTTTGAGGGGAGACTTTGGTTTGGATTAGGAAAGTCTTAAACTTGTTTAAGGAATGTGACAACATTAGGGGGTGGATTAGGCTTGGGTTTAGGATTAGATTAGGGATGTTAGAGATGTACAAGTGGATGGCATTAATGAGGGTGGGTGAGTTAGTGGCTAAGCTTGGTTAGTATGGGTGGATGGGGTGGATTAGGCTAAATGGAGGATTAGAGATAGGTTAGGGGTTTTTGAATTTGAGGATTTCATTTATCAAATATATTTATTTAATAAATGGGAATTTTTGGAATTAGATAGGAGAAAAGGATTTAATTGATAAATAATAGATTATTTAATTTATCAATTAGGACTATAGATGATTAATTAAATTAATCAACTAGGGGATGACAAAGGATTAATTAAATAGAAATTTAATTAATAATGCCTTTTTATATAACTAAATAGGATTACTAAAATAGTGTAATCAAATTTAGGTGTCTACAGATAGTATGCACATAACTATGGACACAAAGGAAAATCCATTTGTAATGTATGGAGCAAATATTGTTGGCAATATCACTGCCTATACCAATTCTGATGATGAAGAGGAAGAGAAAAAGAAGAAGGAAGAAGAGAAAGGAACATGAAGAAAACAAAAAAGGATGAAGAAAAAAAGATGAAAGAAGAATTGGAAAAGAAGAGGAAAGAAGAAAAGAAGAAGTAAAAAGAAGAAGAAGAAAAGGAAAAAGAAGAAGAGAAGAAGAAGAAAAGGAAAAAGAAGAAGAGAAGAAGAAGAAAGAGGTCGAGGAAAAGAAGATTGCAGAGGAAAGATGAAAAAGACTACTATATCTTCATTACTATTAGCAGTTGGAATATCAGTAGCGATAACTATTACATTTGATGATGAAGACCAGAAAGAGCTATTGGGCACTTTAAGCAAATTGTCTGATAAAAATAAATCTATAAAGTCTTTGGAGAAGACCCTTGCTAAAGCACATGCAGAAGAGAGTTTCCACAACTATAGCTAATCTAGACCTTCAAGCTAAGGAAAAAGAGTTGGTGAAGACATTTGATGGGGAATTCACAACCTTAGCTAAAATAGCAACAACACAAGCATAGAGTAATCATGATGCAACACTATTCAACACAGTGTGCACTAATGTGCATAATGATTTTAAGGCACTTGATGAAAACATCAAGGAATTGAGACAATGTATTGTTGAAGGTAAGAAGTTGTATGGACAATGTGCAATGTCCTATACTTACTTATCTGATTTTGATGTAAAGATCAAAGGCTATATGAGTGAGCTTCAATCTCTCACTACAAGATTGCAACAACCAGAGATCAAAATTGAAGATTTTGAGATTGAGATTGAGAAGACCCAGAATGCTGTCAGAAGCATCGTATTTGACAAAGAGAAAGTAATAAGAAGATTATCCATTCTTAGAGAATATTTGGCACCCAAGGTCATAATTTTGTAGAGGCAATTGGAGGAATGCATTTCAACAAAGAATTCCTATGATAATTTTGCCTATACTAACTTGAGCTTAGTTGAAGTGGCATCTTATGCACTTTGTGCACTCATCAATATATCAGATATAGTCAAAGGGAACTGGAAGAAGGACTTTGATAGAACACATATCTAGAATGACAAGTTGATCAACAACATGCAACAAGTTTTTGTGATACAGTTTTTCTGACACCTTTTCCATTGATGTCAAATGGGGATTATGATTAGAGGAAAAATGTATATATGTAAATGTATATGTAAGGGGGAGCTTATGTATGTATAAATGTAAAAGAGTGATAAGGAATGTAATGATCCATCAAAACATGAATAAAATTATTATGTTTTCAAGGAAATCTATGTGGAGTTATTTTATTAGTTTTTGTTCTGTATGACATCATTTTGGGACTTAGCCAATTTTCCCAAATGTTGCGATCAATGCCAAAGGGGGAGATCATTGAAAATATGGTTAGTTAGACATATTGATATTTTTCATTTATGAAAACATATACTCATCATTTCATTTATGCATTTAGAGATAGAAAATTGTCTAAGTATTAGACAGTTTGCAGGAGTATAGTGAACATATCTTAATAGTACGGACGATGCACAAAGAATTAGCTTATGCACAGTTGAGGAATTTTTTTTTCAAAATTTTCATTATGACATGTACCAATGTGTATGTGTGTATGATCAATACAATGTAGGTTACAATAAGTTTAACTGTGCTGTTATTTAATAGTGCAAAACAAAGCACAATAGAAAACATAGTTGTATGACTTTAGGAATTATTTTTTGTTTCAAAATAATTACTAAGTCATGCTAAGCTGACTATGTGGATATTATTATATATTATGTCAAGTGTGTGAAGACATGGAAGCCGATTGAGCAACAATTTGTGAATGCACAAGGTATAAGTAAAGATCTTATGTTTCACAAATAATGGGAAAGTGTGTTGCGCAGTGAATGTGTGTAATGCGTAGATATTGTGGAAGTTGCATGACTAGATGTGACATGTGAACTATTATGAGAACTATCTACAAGTCTTATGTGATGCAAAATTTGATGTAAGATTAGAGAGAGTATGACTTGCAACAGTAAGCAAGTATTGTATGCATATCTATAAGGAAATGAATTGTATCATTGCATGTTAGGGCAGTGGGATCTTCTTGCATACATTGTAATTGATCTACCAACTTCTAATAGGGTTGTAGAAACTCCTAACAATGTTGAGGCTTATAACAAGGCCTAGTCCTCTAACAAGGACTCAAGACACTATATGTACTTTATAGACTCCTAACAAGGTCAATATCCTTAACATGATCCTATTGTTTAGTGAATCATCTAGTGGGTATCATCCCCACCGAGATTTTCCCTTGGCTAGGGTTTCCCTAGTTAAAAAATAATGGTGTTATGAGTTCTCTATGTGTATGGTTATATTTACTATTCAAAATTTTTGGTTTACTTTCACATGCAAGTTATAAAGTAATTAACAATATTCAGTTGTGGGGAAAAGTTTGTAGAATACTGATTCACCAAACACCCCCCCTGCCCCCCCCGCCCCCCCACCCCCCTCAGTATTTTCTATTTTAAACATTATAACATAATTATGTTTGATTTATCAAGTTGAACCAAAGTGTGTAGATGAAGCATGCAAGGATGATCATTGGATTCAAGCAATGAAGGAAGAACTAGATCAAATTTTGAAGAATGAAACATGGGAATCGGTCCCTAGACCTAAAGATAAGAATGTGATATGAACTAAGTGGGTTTTTAAAAAGAAGTTGAATGAACAAGGTGAGGTTGTGAGAAATAAAGAAATATTGGTATGTAAATGATATTCATAGTATGAAGGAATAGACTATGAAGAGACATTTGCACATGTTGCTAGAATTGAAGCAGTAAGCTTGTTCTTGGCTTATGCAGAAAATAAGAAGTTCAAAGTGTATTTGATGGATGTAAAGTCAACATTTCTAAATGGAAAACTTGAAGAAGAAGTCTATATTGAGTAGCTTGAAATATTTACTTTGAAAAAAGAAGGAGACATGGTATGCATGTTGAAGAAAGCACTGTATGGACTAAAGAAAGCACCTAGAACCTGATATGCGGGGTTGGACAAGTATTTGGCAAAATTGGGATTTGTGAAAGGTATTGTAGATAATAACTTAAATTTAAAAGAAATTGAGAATGAATTGTTGATTATTGTGATATTTGTGGATGACATAATCTTTGGAGGTAATAATGAAGCAAGTGACAAATTTGTTTATGAAATGAAGAATGAATTTAAGATGAGTATGATTGGTTAGATGAAATATTTCATAGGTTTATAGATTGTGTAGAACAGTGATGGTATTTTCCTATTACAAACTAATTATTTGAAAGACTTGTTTAAGAGATTTGGCCTAGAAAGTTGTAAGCTTGTTGGTACACCTATGATAAATGGTCAAAAGTTCTATATCTAGCAAAGATGAGACACCTATAGTTGAGTAGAAGAAGTATAGTTCAATGATTGGAGGTTTACAATATTTGACTCACACAAGACCAGATATAGAAAATATAGTTGTTATAGTAGCAAGATTTCAAATAGACCCAAAGGAATCACACTATGTGGTGGTAAAAAGAATATTTAGATAGATTTTTAACAAACAAACGAGTGGGTGTTTTGAAGGGTACACCTAACTTTGGTTTGTGGTATGACCAATCAAATGACTTGACTCTATGTGCATATACTAATACAAACTAGGCAGACATCATAGATGATAGAAAGAGTACAAGTGGTGTAGCATTTTTCCTTGGATGAAAATTGGTTTCTTGGCTAACCAAGAAAGAAGATTGTATTTCACAGAGTACAACAAAAGTAGAGTATGTAGCAGCAATAAAAAATTCCAATCAGATAATGTGGATTAAAAAAATACAAAAGGATATTAGGATACAATTTTTAGAACCTATTATCATTCCTTGTTTTAACACAAGTATAGTGAGTATGTCTAAAAATCCTCTGTTACATTCTAAGATAAAGCATATATGTATTATGTATCATGTTCTGAGAGAGAAAGTTACAAAGAAAGAGATCCGATTAGAGTATGTTAATACAAAGGATAAGATTGTAGATATATTTATGAAGCCTTTTCCTAAGATACATTTGAGTATTTGTGTGGTATGCTTGTAGTTATGCCCCTATCTACCTCAGAGTAGAAGATGCAAAGATTGCAACAGTCCAGTGGTACATATCACTATTATTTATTTGGACTGAATGCTAATGCTTCCTATATGGGGGAGTATCTATGGTTTAGGAGAGTTATAAAAGACCCTTGGTAGCTGGTATGAAACACTTTATTTGGACACTTGAGCTGGTTGAATACATTGAGTTTTTGATTGACATAATGAAGGAATATGAGCACATAGGATGGAGGAGCACATTGAGTTACATCAATAGGGGAGAACTATAAAAAAATGATGTCCATCCATGTAAGCATAAGGAAGCACTAATTAAGAGTTATTCTTGAAAGCTTAGGATTTGATTTATCAAGAGGATTTGAAAAGATGAGAGCAATAGCATCAACAGAGTTGAATTTGGTATTCTTGGAACTTAGATGTTTTTCATCTACATTGCCATCAATGCCAAAGGGTGATATTGTTAGAATGAATACTAATAGTATTCCTTTGGGGGAGTATCTTAAGCATTGATAGAACATTTGGTAGATTAACATGTTGTATTCATGACTATGTTTGTCATTGATGTCAACATAGTATTATTTCTATATTGACTGCAAGAGTAGCAGATAGAGAAAGAGGTCATACAGATTGAGTGTTAATGATGAGGTCAAGCACATTTGAGGATATGTTCTATAGTGTGCCTTTATGACATGGAAAAGTATGTGTGCATGAATTTGAAGATATGTGAGTATTATTTTTTATTTACATAAGACAATGTGTAGATAGAGTACTTGAGAAGTGGTTTTTGGTGTTTAGATTGTATCTCCTAACAGGGATAGAATCACGATGTGAAAAGTTAGGCAGTGATAGTAGACATCCTGATGATGATGTCAACAAGTGCATGAGGTTCAAGGTTGTACATGTGAAAATTTGTAAAGACTGTGAGTTGACAATATTTTGTAATTATGAAAATATGCAATGAATTGTATTATCTTATTGAGGTCCTATTATAATTTTTAATTGAGAAAGCCTTAATGCTAACTTAGTAAATTATTTTGAGGATATGGTATTTTTGGCGAAGAAATTTGCCTTGCTACATTTTACTTTGAACTAGACCCTATACCCACAATAGGAAAACAAATATCAATCGCTATAGTTGGAAAGATTGAAGAAACTATCTTTCCTCTAAAATTTTTTCAAGTACAACTTTCTATGAGAGTTATAATATCTCTCAAAGTTCAACATATGATTTTTTAAAACCTAAAACTAAAATAAAGGCAACACGACTTGTTCTTGGACAAGCGATTTACAAATGTTGGATTTTTGAGTAAATGAAAGTGAATCAAAAAATAAAAGCACATAGACTTCTTTGCCACTGAATAAATATAAATTTAATCAAGAATAATAACATGCCTAATATCAAAAAATTGTTTAATTGTGAATAAAACCAATTCTATAAATCTTTCTAAAATATTTACACAAAAATACTTTAAGATTCAAATTATGATTCAAAGCTTTAATTCAACTTGCTGAATTATTCCCATATGTAACAATTCATAGATCAAGATGTAAGCTCAATATGATACTAAATACTATTTAATTGAACATTAGTGTTATTTCAAAAGATACCATTTAGTTTCTATACTAACATAGAGTCAAAAAATTCTATATTTCTTCCTCTCTATTCCCCCCTTTCAATGTTTCAATATGTCCTTTTAAAATACCAAACGTCAGAGGGGGTCTCCCTAAAAACCCAACCACCCTCGACGGTTAACAAAACATAGTTATGAAAATAGAAAGCTCAACAATTACAGACATGTAGAAAATGAAAAATAAAAAGAAACCATCTAAATTGGAAACTCTTGACTTTTGTTCACGTTTCCTACTTGTTTTTTATTGCCACCTGAGTCTCTAGTCAACTCCCAGCTACAATAAATGCCCAAAAAACTCTTGAAGCACACTTGAATTAGTAGTTCTTGGACTCTAAATTCATGCTTTCCACATGTCACAATCCCACCTCATTATGTCCAACTAATCAATATATTCTAGCAAATGATCCATGTAAAGAAACAATACAAAGTCAACTTGTGTTACTTTAATGAGTTCAGATGATGTAAAAGCATCCATCTCCCAGATTCCTTTAAGATAAGATTTAAATGTCTTGAAGAGAGGACCAATATTAGACCTAGTGACATCAAATTGAACAAGGTTACCTAGACTTATATCTTCCATGTCTTTAGTGAATTTGATTTACATACGTTTAATCTCAAAACCAATGCTATGTGAATTTGTTATTACACCCCTAAAAATTGAGCATCTCCCTGATAGGTTTCATTTGATCACGTATAGTACACCAATATCAACTATTTTGAAAGAGTTTTTAGCAAAAAAAATCTTTAACCCATATCCTTCGGTGTCTAAAATATGGGTAATAATTGCTGCCCATTTGCCTTCCTCATTTCCCAAGTAGGTACCTGAGTTTTCAATTGATTTAACAAGGTGTCATTTTCATTGCAAATTTCCATATATTATTGGAATAATTCTTTACCCTTTTGAATCACTTCATCTATCCACTCTTCTACACATATATTAGGGCTCTCCAACATTGCACTTGGTTCAACAACTTTATACTATTAGGAGAGAAGGGTTAAAACCTTGAGAGGTTTGAACCAAAGGAAATACTCTTGAATCATCATGTGAATTAATATATTCTACCATAGAATTGATCACTTGTTTCATCTCCCTCTTATCCCTAGCATCCTTTTGAGACTAAATCAACATATATTGAGTAGATTCATTGAGCCAGTGTTATTTAGTTTCTTTGTTCAATACTCCTAAGCTCACCTTAGAGATTTCAAAATCTCCAACATCCAGATCAACAAAAGCATCCTTAGGTTTGCACAATGCAAACATAAGAAAGTACTTCTCAAGTACTCTATCTGCACACTATCCTCTATAGTTCTTGAATAACTCTCTCATGTCTTCGATCCTCTACATGTGCACTTGTCCAATTCATTAGGAAATAATGTATAAAATATCCTCAAGTCACTTTACCTTATCATCAATATATATTTCGTACGACCTCATTCTCTATCTACTAATCTGTTAGTCTTCATAGAAACAATACTATGTTGACATCAATGATAAACAAAGTCATAAATACAACATGTCAATCTCCTCAACTACTCTAGAAGTGCTTAGGATACTCCCCCAAAGGAAAAATATTAGCATTCATGCTAATAATCTCTTCCTTTGGCATTGATGACAACATAGATGGAAAACATCTAAGTTCTAAGAATATTAATTCCAATTTTGTTGCTAGTGCTGCTCTCTTCTTTTCAAATCCTCTTCATCAATCAAATTTGAAACTTATAGTTTTTTTCACACTTCTCCCCCATTGATATACATCCCCATTGACATCAATATCTCATGAACAATTATCCTCCATACATTCTCTTCTCCATATACATCTCCCACATATTGTCAAAAGATTTTTTCATACAATCTCCCCCCCATATGTCAATCAACTACTCAAAGTCTTCAACCAGCTCAAGTGTCCAAAGGCACTATTTTATACCAACTACCAAGAGTCCTCGATGACTCTACTCAACATAGATACTCTCCTATATAGGAAGAATCAACATTCAATCCAAATAAATAATAGTACTTTGTACCACTAGACTGATGAACTCTCTGCATCATCTACTTAGAAGTAGGCATGGGAATAACCCAAATCATACCTTGTAAATACCCAAATTTATCCTTAGGAAAAAGCTTTGTAAAAATGTTTGCAATCTACTCTTTTTTATTCACATACTCTAATTTGATTTCTTTCTCTATAACTTTCTCTCTCAAAACATGATACTTAATAGATATATACTTATTCCTAGAATGTAACACATGATTCTTAGACATACTCACTATACTTGTGTTATCAAAATGTATGATAATAGGTTTTGAAAACTCTATCCCAATGTCCTTCAACATCTATTTCATCCACATGTTCTAATTACACTTGTTTGCTTCTACTACATACTATGCTTATGATGTACTTTGTAAGATACAATCTTGTTTATTGCTAAGCTAGGAAACTAATCTTCCTCCAATAAATTTTTTTCCACCATTTGTACTCTTTTTGCCATCCATACTACTTGCCCAATATATTGGTACATGCACATAGATTAAAGTCACTTGATCTGTCATACCACAATCCAAAATTAGGTGTACCCTTCAAATATCTGAAAAATCTCTTTATTTCCACATAATGTGATTCTCTAGGATCTGCTTGAAATTTGGCAACTATACCAACTTTATTTTTTGTATCTGGTCTATTTGAGTTAGATATTGAAACCTCCAATTATGGACTTGTACTTCTTTTTCTCAACTATGGGTATCTCATCTTTGCTAGATAACATGTGACCAGTTATCATAGGTGTATCAACATGCTTACAATTTTTCAAGATGAATATTTTCAACAAGTCTTTCAAATACTTAATCTATGATAAGAAAATACCATCACTGTTCTGCACAATCTATAGGCCTAAGAAATATTTCATCTCACCAATCATACTTATCTCGAATTCATTCTTCATTTCATCAAAAAAATTGTCACTTGCTTCATCATTACCTCCAAAGATTATGTCATCAAAAAATATCACAATAATCAACAATCCATTCTCAATTTATTTCAAATATAAGTTACTATCTGCAATGCCTTTAGCAAATCCCAACTTTTCCAAATACTTGTCCAACCTTGCATATTAGGTTCTAGGTGCTTGCTTTAGTCCATACAATTCTTTCTTCAATCTACATACCATGTCTCCTTCTATTGTCAAAGGAAATACTTTAGATTTCTCAATGTAAACTTCTTCAAGTTTTCCATTTAGAAATACTAACTTTACATCTATCTAATACACTTTGAACTCCTTATTTGCTACACAAGCCAAGAACAATCTTACTACTTCAATTCTAGCAACAGGGAAAAATGTTTCCTCATAGTCTATACCTTTTCTCTATGAATATCATTTACATACCAATTTTTCTTTATTTCTCACAACCTCACCTTGTTCATTCATCTTATTTTTGAAAAACCATTTCGATCTTATAAAATTCTTATCTTTAGGTCTAGGAACCAATTCCCATGTCTCACTCTTCACAATATGATCTAGTTCTTCCTTCATTGCTTGAGTTCAATGATCATCCTTGTAGTCCTCATTTGCACTCTTTGGTTCAATATTTTAAATCAACACAATTCCTCATGTACTCTTTATCTTGTCATAACTCATTTTTTGTTTTGCTTCTAATAATATGATTAACAGGGTGATTCTTTGTCAAATTCCTATTAGGTGTAGGCGTTACTGACTCAACTCTTACTTCTTCTCTAGGTTTAGATCTTGGTTCTTCTCTCTATTCAAAAAATTGAACATAATTCTTTAAATAATTGTTAGTCTTAAATAAAGTTTCAACATTTTCTATGATAGGCTTAGAATTAACTTCTTCTTCATCATAATTATTTTCAAACATTCTTTCTTTGACTCCAAACTTTTCATCTAGTTTTACATTTGCACATGAGCAACAATAATCTTAGTTCTTTGATTAAAATATCTATAAGATTTTCTTTGCAATGAATAACCAAGGAACATACCTTCATCACTTCTTGCATCAAACTTAGCAATATCATAATCTCTATTTATGTAACACTTCTAAAAATTCTAAAATACTTCACTGAGGGTGCATGTCCAAACCATAATTCATAGGGAGTCTTGTTTTGTACTTTTTATGATCTACACTCTATTCCTTGTGTATACTATTGTATTGACTGCTTCTCTCCAAAAAATCTTTGATACATCATTCTCAAACATCATGGATCTCAATTCTTCTATTACAGACCTATTTCTTCTTTTAGCAATTCCATTTATCTCAGGAGTCTCATGTGCTGGTAGTTGTCTCTCAATGCCATTTACTTCACAAAAAGTGTTAAACTCATTCAAGGAAAATTATCCACCTCTATATAATCTCAAAAATTTAATATTCACTCCAGATTCATTCTCAACTCTATTCCTAAACAATTTAAACTTCTCAAATGCCTTAAGATTTTCTTTAAGGATGTTACCCACATCATCCTAGTAAACTTATCAACAAAAATCATGGAATACCTTTTATTGTAGAATCCCCTTTTCCTAGTAGGACCACTCAAATTTGTATGAAAAATATCCCATTTTTTTATTTTAGAGAACTTCTTGCTAGGAAAGGAGATTTTCTTCTGCTTAGCCATGACACATTCTTTGCACATAACATTAGTAGGCTTCACCATTTTAGGTAAATATTTGACAACTAATGTACTACTAGCCTTTATAATATTATCAAAGTTTATATGATAAAATCTTCTATAACATAACCAAATGTTATCCACTTTTTCAACCAAACATGTCATTTCTGAGGGTTTAATTGAAAAAAATTACCTTTAGATCTTGTACTAGTGCCAATCAAGTTACCATTCTTATCCTTGATAATACATGTCTTCTCTATGAATTATAACTAATATCCCTTATCAATCAATTGTCCAACACTCAATATGTTATGCTTTAATCCATCAACAATGTAGACATCATCTATGTTAGTCTTTCCATTGAGAGTAATAGATCTTATCCCCTCATATATGAAAAGTTGCATTATGACCAATTTTGACAATCCCTCTATCATGACTACTGAACTTAAAAAATTTATTCATGTCACCATTCATATGATGCAAACAACCACTATTAATGATCCAATCAAATTTCTTTTCAACCTACAAAACTAGGTTTTTCTCTTCTCTAACTTCTTGTTTTATAGCTACAAATCCTAACTCATCATCACTTTCACTGTGAACTCTTTCATTAGATTCATCAAATTCCTAGGCCTTCTAGAATTGAAACTCTTCTTATACTTTTACTCTCTTTTAGGAAACTTAGAAGCACAGTGATCAAATTCATTGCAAGTCCAACATTTAAAGGTTCTCTTACCATCTGGTTCTCTCCTTACAAGTAGGGGAATTCCTTCTTCAATTCTTCCATCCTCCTGAAATCTAGATTTGTTGCTATTAGCATAGTCTCCACTGGTGCTTGCACTTCTTGACAAGGAAGGGTGAACACTTAATGCACTAAAAGAAGTTTCCACTCTTGGAAAATCTCCGTATTTCTTGAAGCTAAATTCTATTGCTTCCAATCTACCAAGAAGAGTCTCTCTAGTAAACTTCTCAGTGCAAGATATTTCTTCCTCAATCATATGTACTATCTTCTTGAATGGTGGTGCCAAGGTTTTCAAGATCTTCCAAATAATCTTATCTTCATCTTTAGATCCATTGCAAGACTTAATTTCTACAAAAATTTCTAACATTCTACCAATATAGCTTCTTATAGATTCATCTTCCATCATCTCAACATCTTGAAATAGACATATCCAATTGTGTAATCTTATTCTCTTAGCATCCTATTGGTAAATAGTTTGTCCCTCACCTTGAATTGGCTTTACCTTAACTCCTTACTCCCAAGATTGTGACAAGCTATCTACAATAGATTGGATTAGTGCAATCTGATGTCACTAATCCTTGAATTGAAGGGTACAACTCCCCTATATGCAAGATGTGCAAGGAATTATGATTTTAATTGATCAAAGGGTGGGGGTATGCTCTTAACTTGAGAGAAGAAGAGAATTTAACCAAGTTACTCATAACTATAAGTAACTCAAGCAGGTTTAGGATTAACTACTAACACTACTCCTAATCCTAAATGCACATTAAATTTACTAAATGCAACTAGCAACAAGAAAGTAGAAAAGATTAAATGACACAGCAAGGCTCAACTCACCTTGTCAAGTTACAACAACTCTTAGATTGCCCCTAACTTGAATAGTTTCTCACTAACCAGACCTACTCTTTGGCACTATATGAAATGCAACCAAGGAAAAGATCATAAATGCATATGATGACAACACTCAGATTACTTGATTTGTTAATACTTACTAACTCTTAGATTAGCTAGCTATTAACAGTTTTGTAACATGCACTTGTCCTACAACTCCAAGGAGAAAACTAATCTACATGTATGTTAGCTTGACAAACAAGAGACAACAAATGGAAAATAGATAACCAAAAATCATTAGATCGTTCCCTACAACCTTTCAATTCTCACTCAGTAGTCTCAGCTACAGGGGTAAAGATTGCAAAATAAATTGTTGATCCCTTCTATTAACTTGAAAAATCACATATATAGGTCCCCTTGTCCTCAAGTAGTTACAAGTGACCCTACAAATTTAGAGGTTCTTCACGATGTTGCATACCAATAGCCATAAGTTACAAAAGCATGCAAAGAATTTGAATCACCTACCATATCATCATTTTACAGTTACAATTACATATCATAGAGAATGAAGATGAAAATAGGACAAAACTAATGAAATTGCTATTTGCAGAGGTTTCCAAAAATTTGTGTAACACTGCAAGGGTTAGGTTTTGGTATTCATACATTCTCATGGAAACGTAGAATCTCCTCCAGCTTCTATAGGCTATGGATCATCTGGAATCCTCCTTGAAATGAATGATATTCCTCTCTGGATATGTAATAGTCACCTTGGTGCTAAAACTTGTATTTCATATCCTAACAGTCACATCAAGTTTGACTCTCCATTGTTGATCTCCTATCAACGATCATGATTTAAACATGGCAACCCTTTCATATTTACTTCTTTGCCTTGAAACTTAACTATGAGCAAACTGTTGTAAAGTCACAATCAACTACTTTTGCAACATCACAATCCTCTAGACTAACCATGAATTTAACCTTGCAAACTCATGAAAACTTCATCTTTATCCTTGTCGGCTCTTCGCAACTATCCTTCATACAATTTTTTTAACCCATGCAATGATGTGATGACTAACTATTTTATTTTTATAGCTTCGTAACCTTAAGTTTTAACTCACAGCTACATTTTTTGATGCCATGAATACATGCTTCCACTCCTTCGTAACCTTGACCTCAGGTTAACTTTAACTACATATGAAGTAGTGATGGCTTGTAATCTTACTACTATAGTTACCCTTTTCACACCTTCGCAACCTTCTTTGAGAGTTAACATTGAAACCATGTGATGATGCGATGATTGTATAAATGACTGCTTTGCCACCTTTGTATATTTTTCTTTATCAAAATAAAAAGATATTGCTTCCTTCAATCACCTCACTCATTCGATCACCAAAATCCTTATCATCGCTTCACAACTGTAGACTTCAATTCACTTTCTACTCTAGTGATGTTGCAAAAAATTCACACTTAACCACCCATATCACCTTTTGTAGCTTTAAAACTTAACTTTCATCATGTGGAACACAAGGTGTGAAGTTGTGATCACTATCTTGGATGACTACTACCTTGTTTTGTGGCTTTGCAACCAAAGAACTTAATTTCTAGCAAAACCTTGTGATGATGCGATAACCATGTAAAATTGACTTCTACCATGCATTGTAGCCTCACAACTTGAAGCCTTAGCTCATCTCTTACCTGCATGAAGTTTCAAATACATGCTTTCATTCCTTTGTAACCCTAACCTCAGGTTTCTCTTAACTGCTAGTGATAATGTGATGAAGAACTTTCATTGATTTTCCACTTTAACTAGAAGTCACCCTTAACTACTTGTGATGATGTGATTGCTTAGAATTTAACTCCTGTGGTTAGCTCTCACTTCTTCATACTTAAAATACTTAAGGGCACTTATAATTCCATCTTAAAACACCATCCATCAATTTGATCTGCATTTGACAATCATGATATGTCCTCCAGAGCATTTGTGTTTTCAACTTGTAAATGTGGATGCTCAAATTTAATCTATACCATTAATAACATTTAACAGGATCTTTCACAACCTTTGACCAAGTTTTTCCACCATTACTTGATATTTGAATACTTCCTCTGCATCAGATTCAAATGCTCTTCCTTCTAACCTATTTCCATGATCTATATCATATCCTCTAGCCTTCATCTTGATGTTCTCTACTACCTTTTGCTCTAAATATAAGTGTGATATTCTTTTCAAATGCATCTTGTCTTGACCATGAACACCTGATCAAAGCATTAGGGTTTTAGAACAACTTCCTTCTCATCTAGGAAATTCATAGACTTACCCTCCCTTTGCTAATCACCTAATATGAACAAATGTATTAGATTGTTTTTGTATGCCCACCTAGTTGCACACAAAGGGATAGATGAGAGGAGAAGTTCTTTATGGGAAATCTAGATAGATATGACATCACATTGACTCAACCCTAATCCTAAAAGTTTGAAAAATATAGGGGAACTAAAATCATGGCAACACATCCTTATCAGCTTCAAAAGTAGATTCAAAAGCTATCCAAATTGCATGAGATGTTTTTAAGGATTTTACCTAACTGTATTCATTCTTAGCAAGAGCTGACCATAATGCTTCTCTAGCAAGCATATTATACATAAATAGATCTCTTTCAACTTCACTGCATTCTTCAAGTTTTCTTTCTTCCATAATCTTCTTTCTATTCTTCGTCATTAGGCAATATCTTAGACACATACATAGAAAATGTGTCTTCATCTTTTCTTTCTATATGTCATAGTTAACTCCATTGAACTTAGGGTTTTATTTTATCAATTATCCATCACTAATCTCCTTAAGTTGTTAAGCTTTTCTTTCAAGGACCTGATGCTCTAATACCAATTATAAGATAGTAATTTCCACCAAGATAACTAGGGGGGCAGGGGGTGGGGGTGAATTAGTTATCAGATCAATATAAATTTTATCAACCTTATTAAACCTTAAACATGAAAACAATATAATTAGAAAAATTAAGAAGATACACATACACAATAACACTAGATATGTTAACTAGGGAAACCCTTGATTAGAGGTAAAGTACTAGAGTGGATGGTACCCACAAAATGTTGTACTAATATAAAAGTACCTTCTAAGAGGATGGACTTTGTTAAGAGCCAATGAAATATATTTAGTATATATTATTCCTTGTTAGGAGACTTTGAATCCTTATTAGGAGATTCCATTCTTGTTAGGAGTTGTAGAAGGCATATGGGCTTACTGTCCAAACAACTTCAGGGGCAAGACCACTGAACTCACTATCCAACTAGTCTTTGTATTATTCCTTGAAGAATAATAGAATGTATAATAATTTGAATTCCTTCTCTATCCTCTTAATTGGATCAAACCTCTGTAGATCTCAATACTAGATCAAATTGATCCCTTTGATCGCTAACAAGCATTTACCGACTTCGCATATCACTTGCATAATTCACACTTGCACACTTCTTCATGCTTTTCATTTACACACACTTCATCACAAGGAAAATAAATTTCCTTTATACCACATTGTAAAAATAATTCTTTGAGTCGGCCTTGAGGCTTTCCCAAATAATTATAATAGGACCTCATTAAGATGTTACAAAACATTACATCTTTTTGCAATTACAAAATATTGTTGGCTTACAGTAAATAAATTTTTTCACATGTATGACTTGTGACCTCCCATACTTTTTGATTTCATTATCATGATGTAATTTTTTAAACTCTAAATTTTCTCATCACAATTTTGTCCTTGTTAAGAAATACAATCCGAACATCAGAAACCACTTCTCAAGTACTCTATCTACACACTACCCTCTATAATTCTTGAATAACTCTCTCATGTCTTTGATCCTTTTAATGCACAATTTTCTACTTTTTCAAGACATAATATAGAACATATTCTCAACTTCTCTTGATCTTATCATTGATACATAATCCATACAACCTCATTCTTTGTCTACTACTCTACTAGTCTTTACAAAAACAATACTATGTTGTCATCAATACCCACCTAAGGTTACAATGATCCATGATGTTAGGTCATGTTATATGTGGAATACTGGTGAAATAGGTGATTTTTAGCTAAGAAATTTATATAAGAGGTTGTTCATTAATGAGAAGATGAATGAAGAACACAAGCACATTGTCGAGGTTAGACTTAGTTGTGCCCTAGTTTTCCCAAAGTTTTTAGGGTTAAATGGATCAGTTCTTACCTGAGTGCATAGAATGAAGTTATGGTGAGAAGGTGGACTAGTAGAGATCACCAAATAGATCATTCATTGAGTGACTAGTGACCTTATAAAGGAAAAAGTGAAGACCATTTGATGTTAGTCTAAAGATGTGATTGAAGCAAACACAGTAGCAGTATGGAACAAACATGGTATGATGATCTCTACCATAAAGGATGTCAAGAAAAAGTTTTATGTGAGGGTTATAAATCACAAATTCTACCAATCAAGATGGTTAGAAAATGTTCCCTGTGTTACAAGTGATGTTCCATGGAAAATTGTGCAGAAAGGTTATTCTTACAACCTAGCTAGCTTGCAACTACAACAATTGGAAGAGAACTTGAAAAGTATCAGAAAGAAAAAGAATACAATGTGCAAGTTTGGTTCTTGATTTGTTTGAATATCCATTTATGTATAAAACCCTTTTCCTACCAAAGGTAACGTCACACAAAGTAAGAAGAAGCTGATCACCCAACAAATCAATGAGTTCATCAGTCAATTAGGAGATAATTTTGGATAACTTCTAGATGGATACTTGATGAATTCAAGAAGAAAATGAAGGAAAGGTCTAGAAAATTATTAGTTGACAAGTACTATGAAATTAATTTTTTTTGGTAGATATAGATAGGACCTACATCTAGGCAATTATACCTAGAATCACATGGCTAAAGTCACTATGTTATGAGATTAACATTGATGAAGCCTTCACAACAATCACAACATTTCTTGTTGAACCTATTGAAAAGGGAGATGTGACATTTAGCACATATGAAACAAATAAGGTCAAAATCATGATGGAAACTAAGGTTACTAAGCTAAATAAGAAGAGAAAAGGGATGATAAATAATTTGGAGAGAGTTTTGGGTGAAGGTGCCAAGCAGGAGGCATCCCTGCAAATTACAGAAGGATAAGGCAACAATTTATTTAGTGATGAAGAAGAAGGAGATGCAGATAAAAGAAATGATGAAGAAGAATTCCAAATTCATTCTCTCTATGAACGAGTTTTTGAAAAGGACAAAGAAATGGATTCTCTTTCTCTTGAAAAGGATCTATCAATAGATCTAGCCTAATTTAACAATTGGATCAAGTAATAAAAACTAGAAGAAAATCCAAAGTCATGGGGAGAAAATCCAAAACTTGAATTAAAATTTTCTTTTCTAGTAGGTGCCTTAATATCAAATAAATCTTGTAATAATTTTCCTTCTAGAGTATTTATTAGTGAGTCAAGAAGAAGAAGAGGCCGCGGGTAAAGGTAAAGAGATAGTTGTGGTCGAGCCACAAACTAGTAAAGGAAAGAAGGAGTCAAAGCCTACCCCTCAAACATAGAGAGTGACCAGGCATAGAACTAAGACAATACTATTACAGTAGCTAAGGCATAAAATGAAGGAGTCATAAAAGTGACAAGAGAAGCTCAAGGGTAGAGTGCAACAAAGAGAAAAAGGATCTCTAGCAAGGCTGAGACAAGAAAACCAATGAAGAAGCCAAAGAGAGAGCTTATAGTTGCAAACAAAGATGATAATGATGAGGATAGAATAGAATATGAGGATACGAGCTAGTTTAGAGTGGCCATGCACAAGAAGCCCAAAACAATAAAAGAGGTATGTGGAAATATTAAGGGAAGTGCAAGATTATCAAGATTCTATTTTATTAAGTTTGATAAATTATAAGGAGGGCAAGAATAAAGTAGAAGAAGCAATGTTAGACATGATGGCTAAGTTTAAGTATACACCATTGGAGTTAGGGAATATGATACCCAATGAGCTCTATGGTAGAATATATAAAAAGTAGAAGTGTGCATTGACAACTGAGAGGAAAATTAGAGAGGGCACACTTTCCCAAGTAATACATGAGTTGATCAAGAAACAAATATCCAAACCTATGAAAGAGCTCAACAATATATTTGTACCTAAGAGGAGATCTTTTCTAATTTTGAAGAAAAAAATTGAAAATGTTGTTGAGGAGAGAAAATTGATATGGAAGAAGAGATATAGCTTAATTATTGATGATGAACAAAAGGATAAGGAAGAAAATATGAACAGGAACATGTGGAATTAGATAATACATAAGATATATATGATGAAATAGATAACCTTATTGATACATTTCAGAATTTGGTGCAACTAAGTGAAGGGTAGATAGAAATAATGGTGAGTGAAGTAAATGTCACAATTGAGCTTGAGAAGTTGGTTCAAGGAGGGAAGAAGAACTAGGGCCAAAGGCACACCTAGCAATCCAAACCACCTTGCGAAGTTAACACAACGAAAGAAAACACATAAAGAGAACAACACCAAAGAGAGAGAACAAAACACTTTTATTGAATTTTCAAGTAATCAACATACATGCCCAGCTGTAAGGCCTTTTGGGTTATGACCAGATACAAAATTCATTCAAGGTCCATGATCCAGCTTCAAATTATCATTTCTAGACACATATGCATCGAACTTTTTTAGTCCTCTAAGTTCTACCCCAACTTCTCTACCTCTAACCTAAGCCTAAACATCTTATTTATACTTGCCAAAATGGCTTACAAAATATTCTAAAACATTACTTAACAAAAAGGCCGACCTTAAAATGGTCTGCACACATTCCAAGACAAGATCTTATCATTAAATTCATAATTAGTATTAAACAAACAAGTTGGCTCCCACTAAGAACTAAAACATAGACAACTCAACTAAAGAAGGAATTGAGCGTCAGCAAGTAACAAGATCACTCTTCACATGAAGGAACATTCAACCAATACTAGATAACTCAACACACACTGGATAGCTCGACACACACTGGATAACTTAGTCAAACAATAGAGTGAGATGGGATAACACACTAACCAGAAGGTTAACAAGACTTGGGAAAACTACAACTCAATTGATACTGTAGAATTATTGGCACTCTATAATTATTGCAACTTGGCAATGACTATAACTTGACAAAAATTGGTAGAATGAAAAAAAATGAGCATGATAACATGTCAACCTAGGATGCTCCTACATTAGATAACTAGGGTAGAAAGAAATGATTCCCCTGAATCATTGAGATGTCACAACTTGAGATGAATCCAACTCATATTGAGAAATCCATGTAGCATCTTCAACTGGTCTGTTCTTCCACTTCACCAAATATTTGTAATAATCTTTTTCTCTTGTGCTTTTACCAACTCTTTGATCCAAAATCTGTTCAACCTCTTCAATCTACTTCTTAGGATAATCATCTGATATAGAATCCTCATTAGATGATTCATGATACTTATATAAATCAGCAACATTGAATATAGGAGATATATCCATGTCATCAAGTAACTCAACTTCATAAGCATTACAATTGTCAAAATTCCTTAAGTTCTTACAAGGTCCAAACTTCTTCATCTTTATCTTACTGTATGTTCCAATAGGAAATATTCCTTCAAATGAACCATCACCTCATCACCAATTTCAAAAGCATAATGTCTTTTAGACTTATCAGACTTCTCCTTGTATTTTTGATTACCCTATTACAACTTCAACTTCACTTCCTTAGGCAAAGACTCCATAAAATCAGAAAATTCTTCTCCTACAACACTTCTCTTCTCTTCACTAGCAACATCCCTTAAATCTGATACTCCTCTAGGCTACATTCTAGTAACAATCTCAAAAGGTATTTCTCCTATACTTGTATTCATAGAATTATTATATGCAAACTCAGCTTGTGCCAATACCATCTCACAATTATGTGGTTCATCTCCAACTAAGCATCTCAACAAATTACCCTAGCTTCTATTCACAACCTTTATCTATCCGTCAACCTATGGATGGAATGTAGAACTAAATTTTAACTTAGTACCCATCTTCTTCCATAAAGTCCTTCAAAAATAACCAACAAATTTATTTTCTCTGTCATAAATAATACTTCTTGGTAATCCATGAAATCTAACAATCTTTGTGAAGAAAAGTTTAGCAACATGCTCAACATTTGACGTCTTCTTATATGATATAAAATGAGCCATTTTAGAAAATCTATCCACAACAATAAATATAGAATCACACCCCTTTTCTATTTTTGGTAATCCAAGAACAAAATTCATACTGATCTCAATTCAAGGTTTCTCAAAAATAAAAATAGGTGTATACAATCCAGTATTCTAACTTAGTCCTTTTACAATTTGACAAACTCCACAACTCTTCACAAAATTTTGAACATCCTTATACATCTGTGGCCAATAATACTTCTCCTTTAACAAACTCAATGTCTTATCAATTCCAAAATGTCTTGCCAACCCGCCACTATACTTTTCCTTAATTAGATTAACTCTCATAGAACTTCTAGGGATACACAACTAAATACCTTTTAACAACATACCTTCTTGAATGAAATATTCATCATACTTACTCATGTAATCTATTATATTTTATTCTTTGCATTCTCTCCATGCCTTAGAAAAATTAGGATCAATATCATACAACTCTTTCATTTCATCAAAATGAAGAACTTCAACCTTCATCTCAGTCAACAAAGAACATCTTTTGCTTAATGCATCAACAACTCTATTAGTAACTCCACTCTTATGCTTAATTACAAATGTGAAACTTTGCAAATACTCAACCCACTTCATATGTCTTTGATTCAATTTATGTTGACTTCCCAAGTACTGTAAGGATTTATGATCAGTGTACAACACAAACTCCTTAGGAATTAAATAATGTCTCCACTTCTTCCAAGCTTGAACAATAGCATAAAACTCTTGATCATACACAAAATAATTCCTTTTAGCATCATTCAACTTCTCACTAAAGAAAGCAACAAGTTTACCTTCTTGACTCAGTACAACTCCTATTACACTACCACTTGCATCACATTCAACTTGAAATACCTTATTTAAATTAGGCAAAGACAATGTAGGTAACTCAACAACATTTTGGGTGAATCATTTATGAAGCTCAACATTTTTGAATTGGCTGGCACATGGATGGGCAGGAATCTAGAAGGAGAGAATCTTGCAGGGGGAAAGGATCCAGGTGGGACAAGTGACTACATTGCAGAATCTCAGAGAAAGCATGTAGAGGTGGATGATTTGGGGACTTGTGGGGTCTAAAAGTCCCTTTCGAGTCTTTCACTAGATTTCACATGGCTTGTCAGGCTCCTAGTCAAGCTAATATTCCAAATGAGGAGGTTTCTTGAGATAGTAAAGAAAAAACTAGTAGAACAGATCGAAAGATCAAAGGGCATGGGTCTCATTATTTGCAAGGAAACCTAGAGGAAAATCTTCTTTCCCTCCAGTAGCGTCAAAATCCTGTTGGGAAAAAGATGAGTTTCAAATCTACATTCTCGATCAGATTGTTGATTTTTCTATTACTTCTATGGAATATACTTTGGTTGGCAAATTCTAGGGGGCTAGACCAGATATTGATACCTTGAAAAATATGTTGAAATGGAAGTGGGTGATTTGCGATCAAGTTGACATAGCCCCTATGGCGAACATATTCTTGTCTTTTGTTTTCAACTATAGGGAGGATATGAACATGGTTCTACGTGGAGGACCATGGATGTTTGTAAAAAGCACCCTCATGATTAAGAAATGGGAGCCAAACATGGATTTATCTGATGATTTCTTCTTAAGTACTCTAGTCTGGGTGAGATTGCAAAGCCTCCCTTTAGAATACTGGCATGAAGATATTTTCAAGGGAATAGCAAGATATTTTGGGGAACTTATTGTTGTTGATCAGGCTACAGCTGCGAAATCAAAACTAAATAGTGCTAGGTTATATTTGAAAGTTACTAACCTGAACAACCTCCTTGATAAGGTCGAATTGTTTTCAAAATTAGGGAAAAGGACTCAAGAATTTACTGTTGAGGATCTTTCAAATACTTTTTTTTCTTGTAAAAAATAGGGTCGTTGGGTTAAAAACTATCCAACCAAAAGCAAAAATCAAACTAAGGTTGTTAAAGAGGACAAGAAGAAGGAGGAAAATACTCAGAAGAAAGTATGGAGACCAAAATCTAATGATCAAAGTGAAAAATGAAATTATCTAAATCCTAGAACTGGTTTTGAGAATGAAAAAAAGAATTCTTTGAATTTTGAAAAGTAGGATGATGGTCTTGTTTTATTTGGGCAAGAAACCCACTTGCCTGATTTGATGAAACAAATTGTTATATACCAAAAGAATGCTTTTAAATGGGAGGATTTTGTTGAATAGGAAGATATAGAGGAAGGAGAAATTATGGAAGTAAGTAACAGACATTTGATTTTGGAGGAAATGCAAAATGGGGAAGACCATCATTTGTTGCTAAAGAAAGTGCAAAATGGGGGAGACCACACTTCTGAGATTGAACAAAAGGGGGTAGTCCATGCTCCTGAGAATCAGATTATCAAATCCCAGTCTCTTGAAACATCTTTGTGTAATGACTTAATTCCTTTTTGGAGTGAGTTGAAACCAGAGCAAAAAAGCCTAGAAAAGTTGGACCTAAAACAAAAGCAGATCTAGAAGAAAAAGACTGAGAAGAAAAGCTCTTCAATTCCTAAGAGAATTGAGACCCAAAGCATTAAAATAGAGCAAAACTCTAAGGTAGAGAAAAAAATTAAGGTTAAACCAAATGTGGGGACATCGAAAAAATTGGGAAGAAAATCTTCAAGGAAAACAAGATAAATTGAAAACTTATAGAATATTGCTGATGGAAGATAAACAATTATTCTAGATTTTACCCTTAAAAAAAATCATGAAAATCATTACTTGGAATATTAGGGGGATGAATAGTAATCATAAATTGGATATTGTTCATAAATTTGTAAGGGAGCAAAAACCAGATATCTTTCTAATTCAAGAAACAAAGATGGAAAAGGAAAGAGCTAAAAAGATCAATTCTTTCAAGGAATACTATTTAAAGACTAGTAGTTTGGAAGGGGCTTTAGGGGGAACTCTAATACTTTGGAAAAAATCCTTGTTCTCTAGTCTTGTTATAAATGAAAGTAAGCACTTCATGGTGGTTAAAATGAATAACTTATGATAGAACTTTGAGTGGTTCTTAGTCAACATGTATGCCCCTAATATTAAGAATTCTAGGAAAAAAGTTTGGAAAAATCTATCTAATATTAAGAGCAAAGAAAAAAATGGTAGATGGATCTCTATGGGAAATTTTAACATTCCCCTTTATGATCAAGAGAAAAAAGGAGGAAATTTTAGTCAGCTTGATGAGAGGTTTGATTTAATGGAATTTATTAATAATGAATGGCTTATGGATATGGATCTCCATGGTAGAGAGTTTACCTGGACTAATAAAAGGATTGGTAATGAATGTATTCAAGCTCATTTGGATAGGGCCTTGATTTCTCTGGATTGGACCAATGATTTCATTTGTAAATTGGAAGCTTGTTAGAAAGTTGGTTTGTACCATTTTCCTTCGAGTTTTATTGCTGTTAAGGCATATTCTAAGAAAAACTATCTGTTTAGATTTGAAAAAATGTGGATGCAACACCCACATTTTAAAAGTAATTTGGAGGAATGGTGGAACATTGAAGTCAAAGGGACTGCTCTTTATAAAGTAGCTACTAAACTCAAAAATGTTAAAAAGGAGGCTAAGATCTAGAATAAAAGATGTTTTGGGAACATTTTTGAGATCAAACCTAAAATTAAGGAAGAGTTGAAAATTATCTAGGATAAGATACACAAGGAAGGGTATACTCCTGATCTGGTTAGAGAAGAAAATGGTAAACTAGCTGAGTATCATGATATTGTCACTAAGGAGGAAATCTATTGGAAGCAAAGGTCAAGACTTGTTTGGCTGAAGGAAGGGGATAGAAACACTAGGTTCTTTCACCTTTCTATGATGAAGCACAGGGCTAAAACTCGTATCTCTAATCTAATGATAGGTGATAAGAAAATTATTGAGGAAAAGGATATTTTGAATGAACTAGTTTCTTTCTTTGCTTCCCTTATGACTACTAATCCTAATATTGATCTTCTTAACCAAGAGAAAATTCTTAGTGTCATTCCCCCTTTGGTTACCAAAGATCAAAACAAGATGCTAGGATCCATTCCTAATGATAAGGAAATTTATCAGGCTATTTGCTCCTTAGGTGGGGATAAATCTCCTAGCCCAAATGGATTTCCTATGATCTTTTTTCAGAATGAGTGGAATCTGGTTGGGAAAGATGCTTGTCGTGCTGTCAAAGAATTCTTTGGGGCTAAAAGAATGTTGAAAGAGATTAATTCTACCTTTCTTTGCCTAATTCCAAAAAAGGTGGGTGCTGATTCTCTGGACCAATTTCTAAGGTCCTCACTTCTAGGCTGCTCTTGGTGCTTTCATATATTATTACTGAACAACAGAATGGCTTCATTCCAAGTAGAAAAATTTTGAACTCTGTCATAGCTATGCATGAGAATATCCATTCTTTATTTTGTTCTAACAATCAAGGCTTCATTATGAAAATTGATATTGCTAAAGCCTATGATAGAGTGGAGTGGACCTTCCTTGAAAAGGTGTTATTGGCTTTTGGTTTTAATTATAATATTGTGAGGATTGTTCTTCAACTCTTCTCTATCTCTTCTATTGCTATTTTGGTTAATGGGTGCTCTACTACTTTCTTTAATCCCTCCAGAGGTTTGAGATAGGGAGACCCTTTATCTCCTATTCTTTTCACCATTATGGTTGATTGCTTGGGGAGGTATATTAGGAAATTGGTTCTGGATGGTGATATTAAAGGCCTAAAACCCTCTTCTTAGCCCCTTATCTACTCCCATGGCCAATTTGTTGTTGAAACTTTTTTTATGGGCAAAGTTGATGTTAGGGAAGGCTGAAATCTGAAAAAAGCTCTAAGCCTCTACTCCTTAGCCTCAGGACAGTTGATAAACTAGAATAAGAGTTCTTTGTTCTTTGTGAATACCCTAGGGTCTAGACAAATCACAATTGCTAAAATACTAGGATATTCCATAGGATCCTTTCCTTGTACTTACCTGGGCCTCCCTTTGGAGCTTAATGCCCCTAATTCCTTTTGAGAAGATATTATCAAAAAGTTTTCTAAGAAACTTGCTGGATGGAAGGGAAACCTGTTGAGCCAAGCTGGTAAAGCCACTCTTCTAAAAGCTTGCCTTCAAAGTATACCTACTTATTCTTTGAGCCTCTTCAAAATTCCCACTAAATATGCCAATTGCCTTGACAAAATCTAGAGGAACTTTCTTTGGTCTAGTACTGAGGAGAAGAAGAGAATGACCCTGATTGCTTGGTACCATATTTGTAAACTGATGGAGGATTGAGAATAAGGACTATCCAAAGTATCAAAAAGGCTCTTTTGCTAAGCAAGGATGGAGAGTGTACCATGATGATAAGGAGTGGAGCTCTATATGGAAACATAAATATTTTTATAATGCCCATTCTCTTTTTGATTTCTTCTTGTATCCCAATTTTATTTCCCCTTCTGTTATATGGGGGGTTGTGCAAGGTGCTAAGAACATCTTAAGTGAAGGGTGCTCATGGAAAGTTGGAAATGGGTAAAAGATCTAGTTCTGGGAAGATTCCTAGATAATGGACCATCCACTGATAGAAGATTTTGAGGATAGGACCTACATTGAACAATGCAAGTAGTCTTATGGTATTCATGTGGTAAATTACTAGGCTAATAATAGCTGGGTCAGTCTTACTAACATTAGCCAAGACTTCAATAACATCTAGATTATGTTGAATGCTTACTATTTGTATCCCTATAAGGAGGATAGAATGGTATGGAGGAATGATGCTAATGGGAGTTTCAAAGTCTCTTCTATATTTAGATCTAAAGAAAAAGGACCTGGTCCATTATGGTCTAAAGCCTGGATAAAGGGTCTTACTCCCAAAATCAATATTTTTTATTGGATTCTATTGCAGAATAAAATTTTGATCCAGGACAACTTGCAAAAAAGAGGGATAGATGTGGTCAACCATTGTTGTCTATGCAAGAAAGTCTTGGAGAATAGGGATCACTTCTTTTTAAACTACAATTATAGCCAAAATGTGTGGAGCTACATCTTCATCTTCTGGAATATTGCATTGGTTCATTATAATAAAATTGAGCATTATTTTTAGAGCTAGATTTGCCCAACTAAGGACAATAATGTGGAATATCTATGGAAAATCACCCTTCCTCACTTGTGGTGGGGAATCTAGAAAGAAAGAAATAATAGAATTTTTAGAGAGAAAGAAATGCCTAAATGGGCTCTAGGTCAAAATATCATTACAGTAATTAAGGAAAATTTCAAATCTCAAAAAAATGTTCCTGATGGTTTCTTGATTGACAAACCTATGCATAATACATAACCTAAAAAGAAGGTGGAGGACTAAAGATCAAGTGTAAAATGGAAGGCTCCCCTGGGGGGATGGATTAAAGGGAATTTTGATGGGCCTACTAAGGGAAACCTTGGAAAAGTAGGGTGTGGAAGAATTATAAGGGATCATATAGGTAATACTATTGATGTTATTGCAATTTCTATTGATATATCAGCTAGCCACAGAGCTGAAGCCACCTTTTTCCTTTACACCATGCGACTGGCTATGGAAACTAGAAGTAGGTACCTTTGGATGGAAGGTGATTCCCTAAACATTATAAATATGCTCAATGACAAAACCCCAAGTACATGGACCGTAGTGGATAGTATAATGGAAATTAAAGCTATAATGACTAATTTTGAAAAAGTCATCTTTTCCCATTCTTATCGAGAAGGTAACGTCGTAGTTGATTGGCTTGCCAACAGGGCTGTGCAAGGGGATAGTACCTTGAGGTGGCACAACGACCTTAGAAAAAACATGGATTTAAAATCACTCATTAAGTATGATGGTACATATGTGACAGAGGGAAATATCCTCCAAGATCAGCAATTTAATGATAATTGAAAGAGGGTCTACAGAGGGGTGTGTTACAATCCCTAGGATGTACTTCATTGCTATTATTATTTGGGTGTGGCACATAGGAAGATTAATGAAATCCTTGTTAACTTTTGTGAGTATTTTGGCTTGCTTCATTTTGTCTCTTGTTCGGGGATTAACTACTCTATTCATTCTCAAAGACATACATTATTTGAAAATGGGGGGAGAGCTGAGGAAATAAGAGCCCAAAAATTGCAAAAATTGGAAGGGTAAAGCCTTTGTTTGGCAAATTCTTGAGAAAGGAAATGTGACTCCTTACCTAGAGTGATTGCATGGTTTCAAACTGCATGTTACAGATGCTTTCTTTAAGAATTGGTTTAAGGATAGGGTTAATTTGCATGGCATCATGGTTCATCTCACAGAGGAATTCATTACTAAAGTGATTGGTCTCATGAATGATGGTCTAAAATACAACAAAGAAATGAGCATTTCTAATGCCGCCTTTAAAATGTTTCCAAAAACTAAGGAGGAAGATCAAAAGTTGGAGAAGAATGGGGACTTTTACGAGCTTAACCAGATAAAGGTAATATGGAGGGATGTTTTATCTTGTCTTCATGAATATTATATTTTAGATGGAAGATCCAAAAGAGTCCACAAGTTCCATTTTGTTTTTTTGAACCATTTATAGTATAGAGATAGGATTTATTTTCCTTTCTACTTGAGCTTTTCGCTATTACAAAGCCTCCAGACCCATAGGAAGAAAGAAACTTGCCCTGTCCTTCATGAAGGCCTCATTCTATTAATTGAGAATTATTAAAGGTGATTATTGTTTCCCCTATTGCGAAGAAGAAAAGGGGGTTGGTGAATGAATCCCAGTCTAGAAAGAGCAAAGGGGATGAAGGATAGAGCATGAAGAAGAAATTAGTGATTAAGGATACCCCCCAAAAAAATGTTTAGGATATTACTAATTCTTTTGATAAATATGAAGATAAAAATTTGGAGATAGAGGAAGACATGGAGATGGGGGATATTAGCTCTAATTTGGAGGGTTATCCTAGTAGTAAAGATGAGACCAAGAAGAATGATGTGGAGGAAAGTTTGGATAAAAATGAAGGATCAGATAATACTGGTATTGAAGAAAACCAGGGTGGAGAAACCTAGAGATTTGGAGAGGAAAATGTGGAGGAGGAAATGGGAAGGGAGAAAGACTTAGGAAATAAAGAAGAGAAGGGCACGAAGATCCCTAGGGAGATGGAGTTGGATGATCTCAGTTTGGGAATTTTTCTCTCGTTCCTTAATATTGCAAAAATTAAAGCTGACTTTTCTCTTTGTGGAGATTGTTGGACTTATAATGAGATTATGCAATTAAAGAAAAAATTGGGTAAAGTGCAAAAGGATAAGGAGAATGATTGAGCCAAACTTGTGCTTTTGGAAACCTAGGTGGTAAATTTACCTAAAAAAATGAAGGAATATGAACAAGGTCTCTGACATATGGTCAAGGAAAGTGGCAATAATATGGAACAAGTGACTTCTAGTTTGTGTGCGACTACGACAAGTGTGGGGAAGAAGACCAATGAGGATATTATGTCTTGTGAAGGACCAAGTAAAAGGACCAAATTGAGCTTGCAGAAGAAGGCTGCTAAGATTACTACTGGTACTGGCTTTCCCCCTATTGATACCAATCTTAGTACAACTAAAGTGGGGAGGGAGGCTACAGAGATGATCAAGGAGCTGTAGTATTGGTCTAGTTTTTACTATTTATGGTTTTAGTTTTCTTTTTGAAATCTTTGTAAAACTTGTAGGTTCTAGGTCCTTGTAAAACCTCATCACATTTTCTAGTTACATTGTATGGTTTTAGGTCCATGTAAAACCTGATTTTATGTCTATTTTTTGGTCATAGGATTTTGTATCCTAGTTTTGCTATGTTTGAACATCTTTTTACTATTGTTAGGGGTTTCGGGTCCCTTCAAAACCTATTTTTACCTTAATCTAAAACTCAAAATTTTTTTGTTTCAATGTCTCAAAACTCTTATCAGCTCCATGTGTCCATTTGAATTCCTTTTTATCTACTCTCATTGTCTCAATCATAAAATTACAAACAACACTGAAATTCTTTATAAAATTCCTATAAAAACTAGCCAAACCATGAAATGATCTTACCTCACCCACATTCTTAGGTGTGGTCCATTCCAAAATTGCTTTAACCTTCTTAGGACCCATTCTCAAACCATCAACTAAAATTCCAAATCCAAAATACACAATCACCTCTTGCATAAAATAACACTTTTTCTTATTAATCACCAACTGCTCCTCTTTCAATCTTTGCAATACTTATCTAACATGATCAAGATTTTCTTCCTTAGTCTTATTGAATATCATAATATCATCCAAATAAACAATCAAAAACTTCCCCAAAAATATTTTTAGAACTTCATTCATCAATCTCATGAAAGTACTAGGTGCATTACTAAAACCAAAAGGCATAACCAACCATTCATAAAAACCCTCTTTTGTCTTGAAAGCAGTCTTTGATTCATCACCTTCTCTAATTCTAATATGATGATAGCCGCTCTTGAAATCAATCTTGGTAAAATACTTTGTTCCACTCAAAAAATACATTATGTCATCTATCCTCGACATAGGAAACCTATATTTCAGTGTGATCTTGTTAATAGCTCTGGAATTAGTACACATTCCCCATTCTCCATTCATTTTAGGTGCTAATACAATAGGTATATCACATGGACTCAAAATTTCTCTGATCAAACCTTTTTGCAACAACTCATGCACTTGTCTATTAAGTTCTTCATTCTCTGTAGGTGCTAATTTATATGGTGCTTTGTTTGGAAAACTAGTTCTAGGAATCAGATCCATACAATGACTTATACTTCTCATTGCTGGTAAACCATAAGGAATATCTTTTGTAATAATATATTTATACCTATTCAAAAAATTTTCAATTTCTATTGGTACTCAGTCATTATCAACTTTTTCTACTCGCTCATTACTACCAAAACTTGGTCCTCTAGGGATTATGGCAAAATAGACTTGATTCTTCTTCACTTCGTTTTTAAATTTCTTTCCATTAACCATGCAAACTTAAAGAATAGTACAATTAACCTCATCTAGACTTTCAATCAAAGGAAACAATACTTGCTTTCTCCCATTCACCGAAAGAGTATATTGATTCAATCTTCCATCATGTATAACATATCTATCATATTGCCAAGGTTTGCCTGATAGAATATGATGACAATCCATAGGCGTAATATCACACAAAGCTTCACCAAATTGATGTCCAATCTTGAACTTCACAATATAGTGCTCACTTACCAATATCTTATGCTCATATTTGTTCCATGAAACATGGTAGGGTTTAGGATTCAACCTCAATAACTACAACTTTGTAACCAACTCTTTTGATGCCAAAATTGTGAAACTTCCACTATCAATGATCACCTCTCAACATTTTCCAGCCATCTTACATATGGTCTTGAAAAGACTTCTCCAAAGGATAGGTTCCTCATCACTTCCCTTATTACATAAGGTTCTTCTCACCATTAGTCTTTCTCTAGCCTCAGGTCCACTTAGTAAACCCTTAGTGTCTCATTAAATCACAAAATTTCTGTTACCTTGCCCACTTTAAGAGTATCTACATTCAAAAGATCTATGCCCTTCTTTACCACATCTGAAACAATTACCACAAAAACCACCTCTAGAATAAAATTACTTCTTCCTTGATAAGAACCAACACCTCCTTGGTAGGAATCACCACCTTTCCACTTGGTCTTGCCTTTATCATCATTCTTCCATTTAGATTTTCCCTTGTCTTGCACATAATTGTTAGATTTGCCACCTTCTCCATAAGATCTACCTCTGCCTCTCTCGAATCTACCACCTCTACCTCTTTTTCTTTGTTCATGCTTCTTCATCAAGATCTCCTCAAATTTCAAGGCATATTGGTATGCTTCTTCCACACTTTCCAATTTCACAAAATTTATCTCATCTTGAATTCTAGATCTCAATCCATTTAGATACCTTGCAATTTTCTTAACATCATCATCCACATGTCCAAATCTAATGTCCAATCTATATAATTCCTTAGTATACTCTTTTATAGTCATATCTCTTTGTCACAATTTTTTCATTTTCCTCAACAAGATAATTTGATAATCATCAGGAAGAAATTTGTTCTTTACCTTGTTCACCATTTTCACCCAAGTTCTGATCTTTTCCTTTTCTCTCCTTTGTCTATCAGTTTGTGAATGCTCCCACCATAGTGAAGCATGAAATTTCAACCTAGTAACTACAAGTTTCACCTTCTAATTACTAGGAGTGTTTTCATACTCTAAGAGCTTCTCCATATTGGAGATCCAACCAACACAACATTAGTGTCCAATTTTCCATCACATGGAACAATTTCTATGACAGGATTTGAATGTTCCCTAGATAATACCCTTAACAATCTTTCCTCATCTTGATCTTCTTTAGGTTTTGGATTAGGATTTGGTGCTACTACTTCATCATCACTCACATCATCAAGATGCACTCCTCTCCTCTGGGCTATCTCCTTAACATCTAATCTGGCTGTAATTTTTCTCAATGTATCCAATATGACATTGTCAAAATTTTCTCTACCTTGAACCATCTTTAAAAATTAGGTTCCTACAAGATCATAACCCTCTACAAGTTATAGGCCAAACCCTTAGATCTACAACCCTACAACCAAATTCAAATTAGGGTTCTACATGATCCAATCTCCACAAGGACAAACCTCAAGCTTTGATACCACCTGGTGCAAGGAGGGAAGAAGAACTAGGGCCAAAGGCACACCCAACAATCCAAACCACCTTGTAGAGTTAACACAATTGAAGAAAACACAAAAAGAGAACAACAAAAAAGAGAGAATGAAACACTTTGATTGAATTTTCAAATAATCAACATACATGCCCAGCTATAAGGCCTTCTGGATTATGACCAGATACAAAATACATTTAAGATCCATGATCCAACTTCAAATTCAAATTTCAAGACACATATGCATCAAAATTTCTCAGTCCTCTAAGTTCTACCCCAACTTCTCTACTTCTAACCTAAGTCTAAACACCCTATTTATACTTTCCAAAATGGCTTATAGAAGATTCTAAAACATTACATAACAGAAAGGTTGAACTTAAAATAGTTTTCACACATCCCAAGACAAGATGCTATCATTAAATTTATGATCAAAATTAAACACGCAAGTCAGCTCCCACTAAGAAGCAAAACATAGATAAATTGGCTAAAGAAGGAATTGAGCATCAAAAAATAACAAGCTCACCTGACACATGAAGGAACATTTAACCAATATTGTATGACTCAACACACACTGGATAGCTCAACACACACTGGATAACTTGGTCAAACTATAGAGTGAGATGGAATAACATGATAACCAAAAGGTTAACATGACTTGGGATAATTGCAACTCAACTGATACTGCAAAATTACTTGCACTTGATAATTGCTGCAACTCAGCAATGACTGCAACTCGACAACAACTAGTAGAATGGACACAAATGAGTGGGATAACACATCAACCTCGGATGCTCCTACATCAAAAGTTGAGTCAAGATCCTGTACAAACCAAGTCAGTATAGATTCCATCTTGTGATAAATTGATCGACCCCAATCCTATGATTATGGAAGTAAAGGATTATCCCAAAAGTGATGCACAAGATTCCACTCAAGAGGTGCAATCCATACCTATTAATCCTACTATACTAGTTGTAACAATTTGTCAAGATCAAGGGCAAGGGGATATAAATGAGAGTCATGTTGAGCAGTAGGGTGTGCCAACCATTGAAGAGAAAAATTCATAAGTTTTGAATTAACAAAATAATTTCAATGAGGGAAATGTAAATGAGAATGCCGAAGAGGAGAAGAATGAAAAGAGACAGAATGATCAAGTGGATCAGTCCACTATAGGAGAGAGACAAATTGCCTTAGAATCTTAGATTGAGGGAACAAAGGAGGCTATAAAGCCAAGTTCCACTAGTGAACTCACCACTAATATTGAGACAAAAAAGGAGAATGCACCTGCACAACAAGTGACTAGCACTAATGGCCAAATAAGAATTGGGGAGCATACTCAAACCAAGGAGACATATAGACTGAGTAATGGCCAAATAAGAATTGGGGAGCATACTCAAACCAAGGAGACATATAGACTGAGTAATGGCCAAATAAGAATTGGGGAGCATACTCAAACCAAGGAAACATATAGACTGAGCATAAATGTATAGACTGAAGGTCTACAGATGACTATGCCAAGCTTCAACGCCCCAGATTGAAAGGGGAAGATGATAAAGAAAAATAAAACAAAGTCTCTAGTGGGAATTCAAGGTAAGCGTGTTACCTTAGATGAAGCAATTATGATTTTTAAATGGGACAAAAAATTTGAAATATGATCAGATGAATACATTGAGTGAAGTGTTAGCAAGGAAGGCCAAACAAGAAGAAATGAGAAGAGAATGTCAACAAAAGCAAGTGTTACATGAGATCAAGGAGATATTTGTTAAAACTATTAATGTTGAGAACTTGAATAAATTGGCCCCAATTATTGAATAATTAGTTCAAATTGTGGGTATCCTTACATAGATACAAGATAAAATATTATGTAGAGGTTAGAGAGAAAATTTGAAAATAAGGTGATGGAGAAAGTTGCAACAAAAATTGTAGTTAAACAGGTTAAACTTTCTACCCTTGTAAATGATTTTGAGAAGATAGTTCAAAATAAATATATTATTAATGAAGCTATGTTATATCCCCTCATTTACATAAGAAATAAGAGATCAAATGGACAAGATTGATGCTAATTTGTAGAAGAGTGGATATACACTAACTTTGGATGTAAGTTCAAGCTCAATAATTTTTTCAAAGTTGTGATTCTTGCAGGGCAAGCAATTTGAGTTGATATAGGAAGAGAACAAGATAAGGGTAGATATTATTTGAATTCAAGCTTTGTTGACACCTCATTTTGAGGTCATACAAAGACATTTAGAAAAGGCCAAGGATCTAATTTAAAGTAATCAAAATATATCCATTGTAGATAATATGGTAGACTTATCTACTAGAATGGAGATTAAATGCCATATTCTTTAGACACTTAAGAAAAATTGGTATACTGCAATGAATCTAACTATGCAAAGGCATAAACAATTTTTTACTAACTATGGTTTACTTCTTGGTCTCTAGCTTACTATTATAAGGAAACTGTGAGAAAAACAAGGGGGAAATGTACACTAGAATTTTTTATAATGAGGAGCAAAACACTGTATTTAGTTACCAAGTGATGGTATGAAGTATACCCAAAGGGGGAGTTGCAATTTTAAAGTTTTGAAGTTTTGTTGTGAGAATTTTTTAATACTGATATGTGTTTTTTCTACTAATGCCAAAGGGGGAGATTGTTGACCTTAAAGGAAATCATAGGTGTTGGAAATGATTGAAAGGATCATGAATGAAGAATAATAGAATAGGTAAAGAATGTTTTCAATGATTGTTTTGTCATTTATGTCAAACTTGCTACTTTTAGGAATGAAAATTGCTTAAGTGATTCAAATACTATCAATTGGTTGATTGACAAGGAGGAGGCAATCAATAAGATGTAACTAGAGCACCTAGAGAAAGGTTGAAGTTATGATGTTGTAATGAAGTATAAGGATTAGCTAAGCCATTGATGAAATAGTGTATTGATGACATACTCTAAGAGGATGGACACACTAAGACACATCAAAGATGTAAGATTTAACTAAGTCATTTGTAAAGCCTAACTAAGTTCATTGGAGAGAGCTGAGCAAGTTCAACTTCAGTGTGAGATGAGTGATTATTCAAGTGCCGAGTAACATAGAATCCTTTAGCTGCTAAGTATTAGAAAAAGATAATGGATGTCGAGCAAGTTTCTTCAGGTGTCGAGCATCAGTAAATACAGTAGGAGCCAAGTAACACAAAAGGTGTCAAGCATTAGTAAACCAATGATGTCGAGTTGCTGCATTATTTTTTAAGTCAAAGATTCACCAGATCAGTAATGATAAGTTTGTTACATTGAAATTTGTGAATTAGTTGGTTGATAAGGATGATGAGTAGATGTCACAGAATTTCATGTGAACCATGCAAACCAATTCAAGGTGAATGCTAATGGATTTATCATGAAGTTTCTAGAAGAAGCAATTTGGAGGGAAAACAATATCATTTTCTCAGATCAAATTAAGATTTGAGTAGGAAATGAAGAACATAACTTTTTTATAAGGAGTTATAGGTCAGAGATCAAAAGAGTGTGTGAGGGAGTTGGTCATAAGTGTGGTCATGTGAAGAAGCTAAGAGAAGGCTACTGTGAAGTGTCAAGAAGAGGACATAGTGAGGAGTAAGAATAGAGCATCAAGACTCTGAGTTGATCAAGTGACCATAAGAGTGCATTGGCATTATGAGTGGAAGAACTCAAGGAGACAGATCTTGAAGGGTGAACAAGCTGTCAGCACTACAAGGAAGAAAAGCCAAGCAAAAAAAAGAACTAAAGAATGATATGAAATCTGCAAGGATAGGATTACAATCTTTATCAGGTCAAAACCCTTCTAATACTTTCTTACCATTGTATTAGATATTGAA